>JAJAGP010005932.1:0-27315 GCA_025084515.1 Ancistrus triradiatus | reverse complement strand
CCTGGTGAAGACTTACAGGAAACGTTTGACCTCTCATTGCCAACAAAGGTTATGTTACAAAGTATTGAGTTGAACTTTTGTTATTGACCAAATACTTATTTTCCACCATGATTTTCAATTAAATTCTTTAAAAGTCCTACAATGTGATTTCCTGGATTTTTTTCTCATTTTGTCTCTCATAGTTGAAGTGTACCTATGATGAAAATTACAGACCTCTCTCAAGTTTCTAAGTAGGAGAACTTACACATCAGTGGCTGACTAAATACTTTTTTGCCCCACTGTATTTCTAGACATTTTAATGGGCTTTAGTCAAAAGTATTTGCACCCCATGCCAGCTATCAACAGCCTAGAACAGCTTTTCCTCAATCCAAAGTCTGCAGCGCTCCTCAGTGGGTTCCTCTGAGTTTTAACAGTTTAACCGGCTGCAGAACAAAAACGCAGGGTTCTGGTACATTGTTATTTCCTTATTACATATTGTAGGTGTTATTATTAAATAATAAATATTAAGGTCAGAAGTGACTAATGATATATTTTAATGGAAATAAGGGCAGCCGGTGAAGCCTCTTAATTCAGCCGGTCGTTGGTTTTAATCAAAGCTCATTATGAGGGAGAAATGCCTGACTGACTGAACGAGCTGTGGAGGAGAGAGAAATGAGAGTGTGTAATGAGTGTCAAGGTGCTCGAGAGTCACAAATTGCACCGTTGTTCAGGAGTGTGTATATGTGTGTGTATGTGTGTGTGTGTGTGTGTGTGAGAGAGAGAGAGAGAGAGAGAGAGAGAGAGAGAGAGAGAAAGACCAAGAACATGGGTATCTAATTATTATTCAGTACTTGTATGGGCACTAATTTTGCACTTTGTTATAAATGGCTGACCTTTAGACTGCACACACACACACACACACACACACACACACACACACACACACACACACACACACACTCTATCGCTCTCTCTCGCTCTCTAATACCCTCTGTACTGTATCAGTAACACTCTTAGGTGCCTGAAATGAACTGATAACCTTACTGCATCACAAATATCAGTAACACACACTACTGCTTTGCTAACACACAACAAATCACGAACACACACTTTTTCACATATGTGGGTGTCTGATGGGGCAGCTGAGGGGTGTCATTTTGGAGCAGATGTTATGCTGTAGTCGATGTTTCTAGGCACTACAAACTGGCAGTAAGTGGGAGACGTGTTTAACACCCTGCTGTGTAAAAGTGCAGAAGGTTTGACTCGTATCGGCTCTCCTGGAAGTGTGTGTGTGTGTGTGTGTGTGTGTGTGTGTGTGTGTGTGAGGGGTGCGATCCTCATTAACAAAAACTCTGGAGACTCCGAACTCTCAGAAAAGAGAGAGAGACAAACATGAAGATCTGAGGTTACGATAAGTGGAGGACAAGTGTTTATAACGTGAACAGATTGTAATTATTTAAGAATTAATCGGATCTTTTAAGATTTTTTAATAATTAATGCATGGTTTTCATTTCTTGTTCTGTTAAGGGTGAAATACATTCGTCATATTCTCAAAAAGAAGCACACATCATAAGTCTGTTTCTCATTTTGCTATACAGGTAAGCGCTGTTTATCGTCCATCCCATCAACGTCTGGTCATCTTAAAAATTATAATAAATTATAATAGGAAATAAAAATCTGTCCTTTAACTTCGGATGTTAGAATTTAAGACCAGAACTTTGTCATTCACGTGAATTTTTACTGCCTTATCGATGATTTGATTTAGATTTTGCTCTAACTCGGTTGATGTGTTTAGAGACTTTTTATTATTATTATTATTATTATTATTCTTACTACTTTTTTTGGGTAAGTCCCCTGTGTGTGTGTGGATGACTTTCCTCTACTTATTTGTACCAAGCTCTAAATCATGTTCGAAAGTGTATTTTCATATTTTTGTTCATCTTTTTATTTTATTTTATTATACTCTTCACAATATAATATTTAATTAATGTAATAAATATTGCTTTCAGGGGTATCTCTGATGCCTTTACATATCGTTTGCACGCTGATTTCGCGTTTTAAAATAGCCTTTATTTTTACATTACATAGGTACCATAGCAATAAAGATAAAGCTGATGGGACTCCGGGCAGCGTCCGTTTGGGTAAAGACCTGTTTCACAGAACGTAAGGCCGATGAATGCATCGAGTTTTGGGTCATTTTATCCAGCCCAACCATAGCAGTCTGTTTGAGTGTGAGTGTGCTGCTGACTAGAAAGTTGAGGCTTCATGCCCCAGCAATGCCAGGCTGCCAATGTTGTGCCCTGGAGCGAGCCTTAACTCTGAGCAGGTTGGACTGTACCTTGTAGGACTGAATAAGTTGTGAGTTGTTCCGGATTAGGGCATCCGCTCCATGCTCTAAATCTATATGGAAATGTGAAAGTACTTTTTCCCCCCTGTGCCCGGCAAGTGCCCAGTGAGTGCCCGGGTCCAGTTCGCTTATACTTGTTTATTTATTTATTTGTTTTGTTTATTTGTTAAATACCCTTATATTTGACATTCTGCATGTTTTCTTTCTTTCTTTCTTTCTTTCTTTCTACATGTACATATGTAAATATAAGCATTCTTTTTCCCCTCCATGCCCAGTGCGTGCCAGGCTCCAGCTCAGGTTTTTGGACCTGACTCTATTTGTTTTTTTTTTGTTTTTTGAGGTTTTTTTTTTTTTGTGTGTGTGTGTGTGTGTGTGTGTGTGTGTAAATACACTCATGTTTGTTTCTCCTCCAGTCTCTGTGTTGATATTCTGCATGTTTTTGCAGTTTTGAGTCCTTACTCCAAAAAAATGGTGTAATTTATTCTGCGCAGCTGCTGTGGCTCCTGCTGCGACTGTTTGCTTTTTGGTTTCAGTGCCAGTCGGGCTGAAAGAGATACACAGCCGTGTTTGGACTAAAGGAGTGTGTGTGTATGTGTGTGTGTGTGTGTGCGGTGTGCACCCCAGAGGGCTAATTTGGTTTTGGGATGTCATGTGATCTGTAACCTTTGGATTGATTGACTTTCACGCCTTTCACTGTGATTATATTTTGGAAGCTTGATGTTGTTGCTGTTGTTTTTTCACAGAAGCTTTATAATCACACGGCATCAGGTTTTATGATCCTTATCTGAAATCAGTGATCGTTCCAGCAGAGCTAACATTAAATCAGACCTGATTCAGCTGTTATTTTCCGGTATTTATTGCCGGTTGAGCCGATGGTCTGTGCTGGCTCCGGGCCGGCCCCTGCTCCGTCGGATACAGAAATAAATCTCTTCCCCTTTACGACCCCGCAGCTGGAACCCAGAAATCTCTTTTCCAGCTTTTTACAGGTCTGTAAATGCTCTTTTGATCCATTGATCTCGCTCAGCCGTGCAGAAAAAAAAAAAAAAAAAAAAACGAAGGCAGAAATTCCACAAAATCCAAACAATGATTGAAGTTGAAAACTGCCTCCTGGGGAAAAATATTCCACCTTCTTACCATCAGCACAAAAAATACAAACATGAACACGATTTAACGAGCATTCACTTAGAACAGAGCTTTGGTTATTCTTAAATGAACAGAATTTACTTGACCTCTGCAGACTTAAATTTGACTTTTCTACATTTCTGCAAAAGCTTAAGCACCCTGTCTTGATATAAATCTCATATAAACTTACCAAAATTTATAAAACCCTTTCAAACACAGTAAAGTTTACTAAGCTCCACTGATATCAAACCCGGTAAAACTGAAATCCGCTAAAACAAAATGAACCCCTCTGAATTCTACTGAAACCCCAATAAAAGTCAGAAAACTCACTAAACTAACTAGAAGTTACTAAAACCCACATAAATGTACTAAAATTTATAAAATCCATTCAAATTCAGTAAAGTACACTAAAACACACTGAATTAAAACTAAGTAAAAGATAGTTAACTCCACTAAAACGCAATTCCCCCCTAAATTCCACTAAAACCAGAATAAAATCCACAATAAAATCCATTAAACTCAGTAAGACCTACTCAGTAAGAATCCACTAAAATCCAATTAAGTTCACTCAAACACACTGAAATCAAACTCAGTAAAACCTACTCAAATCCACTAAAACCCCACTAAAAACTGCTAATAACTCTCTAAATTCCAATAAAACACCAATAACATTTACCAAACTCTACTAAAATCCAACTAAAAGTTTCTAAAAACCAACATAAACTTACTAAAATTTATAAAACCCACTAACACCCAATAACGTTAACTGAAATCCACTGAAATCAAACTCAGTAAAGTCGCTAAAACAAAATTAACCCCCCTCCATAACACTAAAACCCCAATAATATCCATTAAACTCCACTAAAATCCAAAAACCTCACTAAAATCCACTAAAAGTTACTAAAGCCTACCTAAACCTACTCAAATTTATTAAACCCAATCACATGCAGTAAATCCCACTGACAATCCACTAAAATCCACTAACACTCAGTAAAGTTTGCTAAATCTTTTTTTGCTATTTCCTAAGATATTTCGTACAGCGTGTTTGAGATCTGGCTCAGATTTCCAACCTTCAAGTCCAATACCTTAAACCTTTTTTGATTTCTGGACTGAGCCCCGGCATAACATTCAGGCCGGCGGCTTGACTCTTCCCCCTCTCTCAAACCCTCGAGCCCTGTGTAATCCAAATGTGTGTAATAATATTTCTGCACCATTACAGGAGCGCCCGAGTGTCCCCCCATCGGGCCCCCACCCCCCGCCCCCCATGTCCCCGGTGCCTTTAGACTGGAGGACATGTTAATTAAGATGGGTAATTAAGCGAGCAGCGTAAGCCACATTCCCCTCTCCTTCCGCTGATGGAGCTCTAATTTCAGTGCCACGGTCAAATTAGATTTTTCAAACGGCCTCTTCAGAGTGTCCCTATAAATCACGAACAGAACCAGAGCAGGGATTTCATGGCCAGACGAGGAGAGAGAGAACGGTATAATAATAATAATAATAATAATAATAATAATAATAATAATAATAATAATAATCAGCATCATCATCAAACAGGGTGGGCTGAACCCCAGATAAACAGCGTAAAAAGAGTAAGTAAAAACACTCAAATCTACTCATTAAAATTCACAAAAAATCACTAAAACCCAACTCCGTAAAACCTGCTCAAATCTGCTAAAACACAATCAAATCCATTAAACTCAGTAAAACCCATTCAAATTCAGGAAAAAACACTAAAGACCACTAAAACTCAATAAAATTCACTCAAACTCAATAAAACAAAATGAACACCCCTAAAACTCACTAAAACTCACATAAAATTACTAAAATTTATAAAACCCACTCAAATCCACTAAAATACATTATAAACCACTAACATCCAAAAACCTTTGCTAAATCTTTTCCTGACTATTGTGATGAATAATTATCCTAATCCTAAACGTTACCATGATATCAGTTTTATAATTCTTCTTTTATCCTGTAGCGTGTTGGTGTTATTCACCGTTACCCTTTTTGGTTTGTCTTTTAAACATAAACGGGTAAAGCTGTCTCTGTCCTGGTGATAAATGGATAGAGCTAACACATTTGTTCCTTATTTATTTGCCCTAGTTAAAGTTTTATTGGGAAGCTAAACAAAAGCAGCACCTGTATGTGTGTATATATATAAGTGTGTGTGTGTGTGCGTCATTTGAAGAACCAGAATATCTGCAGTAGGTTACTGAGGTTAAGGTTAGGTGTAGGTCCTCACTATAATAGAAAAACAAAGGAGAGAGGGAGAGACCACACTGCTTTATTTATTTTTATTTTTATCTATAAGTGATGCGATGTGAACGTCTCCGTCCAGGTGCCGGGCCGAAGGAGGACGAGGAAATGATCTCAATAAAACCCATCATACCTCGATGATGAGGACGCCTCTGAATGGGACGTCCCTGGAGGACAAACCTTTCAGAGTCCTACTTCTCTGCTAGAAAAGAGAAAAAAGACAGAGGTAATGATTTCAATACGACCCATAAGCCTTCGTCCCACTGGGGCTCAGTACTGAGAGAGAAGCCTCTCAAGGGGCGAATATTTGAGCACATGTCTCAGGGCTTTCCTTTCCTCAGCCTCTGGAGTCCTGGTTATACTTTTTGAAACAGATAGTGAGGAAATAAAGAGAGGGAAGAGTGAACTGTGAAAGTTTGGGTAAGGGTTTTGTTTACCAGAGTTTTAGTAAGTTTGAGTAAGGATCATTGTGTTTGATTGTAAACAAAACCCATTACAACCTGCTAAAGACCCCATCAAAATCCAGATAAGTCACTAAAACACACTACAACCCACCATGTTCCACCAAATTACCTAAGTCAAACTCACTGAAACCACAATAAAACCCATCAAACTCAGTGAAACCCACTGAAATCTACTAAAATCCATTGAACACCACTTAAACCCAATAATGTTCACTGAAATCCACTGAAATCAAACTCAGAAAACCTACCCAAATCCACTAAAGCACACCAAAACTCATTGAAAGCCATTTAAAACCAAACTATAAAAATCACTCGAACCCACTAAATCCCACAATAAATTCTATTAACCTCCACTAAAATCCACCAAAAAACACCCAAAGCTTCCCTGTTCTTTCTTTCTAATCGATCTAAAACCCACAGAAACATACCCACAAGAAACGTATCAAAAGTCTGCAAACAGCTCACAAAAACCCACAAAAACCCCTAAAAACCAATGAAACCCACCCAAATCAGAGTATTACTTTTTCAGTCTATCAAAATCTTACTGATCATCAGTAAAGCTCCAACATAAAAAAAAAACAAAAAAAAACGTGGTGCCTTTCAAACCACACTAACATCTCTTGTCCTAGTCTTTTAAAATTGCACTAAAACTGATTTTTGCATCTATTTGAAACCAGAACTGATTCTTGTTATTTCTGCCCTGTAATGATTGTGCAGAGACGTTAAATGTGTCCCCTGTTAGTGCTGTTTTTGTCATTTTTCAAATTTAGAAGGAGATCCTGTGTTAAATCTCGGTGGCTCTGATCTCCAGGCTCCACAGACTGAACATTTCCTGGTCTTTATTTTTTATTTATTTATTTCCTATCTCTGCTCTTTTTTTCCTCTGTGTGTTTTGTGTTGTTCTCGTAATGCAGTAATAACGCCAGCCAGTTTGAGAGGAAGCTGCTGACCCGGCGTCTCCTCGTCGCCCTCACCCAGCGGCTGAAGAGCTGTAATTACACCATCAACATCCCCGACTCGGTTTTACACCTCTGTGGTGAGCAGATAAAGGGCGAGCTGCAGGGCCGACGCTCTTACATCGTTATGGGCTTCCATCAGACGTGAGCTTTTTTTCTCTTGATTGTTTCTTATCTCGTCTAGCAGAGCTGGAAGGTTCAGGATCTCACACGGTTCCTCTGAGAACCACTACTCACTCTGGAGGTGTGAACCCCCCGCCCCCACTTCTATAAACACGAACTCTGATATAATAAACCCATCTCCAACTCAAAAACTACAGAATACCAAAATGATCCTGAAAGTACAAAAGAGTTCTGCATTACGAGAACATTATGAATGATGTAAAATGGTGCTGGGTTTATTGACAGGGTTTGGGTTCCTAAAATGTCCCTGGAATCATAAAACATACCTCAGATCCTCAAACAAGTCTGAAGCTTAACATTATTGGGTGTCTGAATAGTTCTGAGTTCCTAAAAAATTTCTATAGCTGTAACACTGAGGGATGAGGAAGGAATGCAGGAATGGATCAGACTCAGGCAGTGTTTATTTAACAACGAAACGACAACTGAATTAACAAATGGAAATAATAACGCGAATACACAGACGGCAAGGAAGGCTAGACGAAGTGAAACGCGAGAGATCAGCTACATGAGCGATAAACGGCGGCTAGACGAAGATAACGGACGTGATTGACTCGAATAGAGAGGGTAGGACGAATAGATGAAGGCTTGGAACAAGAGAGATAGACACAGCATGTACAGGATTGGAATCGAGGACGAATAGAGAGACAAGGTAGGAAGAAGCGATAGCGTGACAGCTGGAGAGATGCGGTAGAGGCCACGAGACTCAGCGAAGAATGTGAGGAAGGGAACGGTATATATAAGGATGGTGGAACGTGCTAGAAAACAAGAGGCAGGTGCAGGTGATCAAAGGAGGAGGAGAGAGAAAGGGAGAGAAGGTGATCGAACACGAGAAAGAAGGGAGGGGTGGTGAGCAGTTGCGTGCGAGGTATGACAGAGCCCCCCCCTCCCACGGAGTCTAAGACGGAGCTAAGACTCCAGTGATGGCCCCACGGGGCCCTGGATGATCTGGCGGTTTCCTCTCTGGGCGGAGGCTGGGAGGAATCCAGACAGCACCGGGCCACGGACGGCCCGATCGGGTGCCCCTGACACCAGTGGGCGGTTGGAGGTCAAGAAAAGGACCAGGATCAGGTTCGGAGACGGCCAACGTCAGGACAAGAACCAAGATGGACACGCTCTGGGTAGGCAGGGAAACGGGTGACGTCAGGACAGGTGCGGGAGTGGAAGACCCAGGTACTGGATGTTCCGGCGCTCGGATGGTTGACGGGGACAGTTGGACTGGTGAGGGAGATCCTTGAAGAGGGGCTGGCATGGATGCCGTCGGAACAGCCACTAGGAAGGGAGACCTCGGCGCGGGAACCGGGGCGGATCGCCTTGGTATCGGAGCTGACACGGAAGACCTCAGGTTCGGTACAGGGGCAGAGGATCCAGGTATTAGGATGATCGGCCTCAGGACTGGTATGGAAGACCTCGGCGCAGGCACTGGGGCTGATGACCTCGGCGCAAGCACTGGGGCAGACGATCTCGGCACAGGCACTGGGACTGACGACCTCAGCGCAGGTACTAGAACTGACGACCTTGGCGCAGGAACCGGGGCTGATGACCTTGGCGCAGGTACTGGGACTGACGACCTCAGCGCAGGAACAGGGGCTGACGACCACTGGAAGGCGTCGGACTTGGGTGGTCCTGGGAAGGTCTCATACTCCGATGGTCCTGGAAAGGTCCGGGACAACCCTGGAGTGGTCTCGGACTCGGATGACATCAGGAAGGTCTCAGATTCGGCTGATCCGGGGACGATCTCGGATTTAGATGGACTCAGAACAGACTCTGACTGATTAGGGACAGACTCAAACTTAAATGGATTCTGAATAGACTCGGATGGATTTGGGGCAGACTCCGATTTAGACAAATTCTGGACAGACTCGGACTGACTTGGAACAGACTCAGACTTAGACGGACTTTGGATAGACTCGGACTGATTGGGGACAGACTCAGCCTTAGACATACTCTGGACAGACTCGGACGAACACAGGACAAACTCGGAATTGATTGGACTTGGTACTGACTCGGACTTCAACGGACTAGGAACTGACTTGGATTTAGATGACCTTTGAATAGTCTTGGTGATAGAGAACCTTTGGAAGGTCTCTGACATAGGTGGACTTAGGACGGTGTCCACGGCAGATGACCGTTGAATGGTCTCGGTGATAGCCGACCTGGGGACGGACGGCTTCAGTCCAGGTATCGAAGGTGTTGGTACAGGTGCCAGGCAAACGTGCTCAATTTCAGAGCTAGGATGCTCAAGCACGTGGCTAACTGGCTTTGGTACCAGGCGAACGTGCTTAAATTCAGAGCTAGGATGCTCAAGCACGTGGCTGACCGGCTTCAGTACCGGGTAATCAGGCTCTGGTAGCTCAATTACAGATCTGCGAGGGCCTAACAGCTCATCGGCAGAGCTAGGGGGCGAGGCATGCTTCACTGTATGGCTACCAGACCTAGAAGACCTGTGAAAGGTCTCAGACATGAACGGGCCCTGGACTGGCCCTGGGTCGGGCGTTCCTGGAACAGACTCTGGAACGGGCGAGGTCCTGGACAGACTCGGACTGAGGAGGAGGAGAGGGAAAGGGAGAGAAGGTGATCGAACACGGTGGAAAGTGAAAGAAGGGAGGCGTGGTGAGCAGGTGCCTGCGAGGTGTGACAATAGCTCATAAAAAAAGTTGTGAGTTTCTGGAAAAGTTCTGTTTTTATAAAGTCTGGAAGAAGGTTCTGAAATTACTGATTTTTTATACATTTTCCTCTGATTTCATGAAGTTTCTGAAGCTCCCGAAAATAAGTGAATGAGTTTCTGAAAAGAATACTGGTCCCTAAAACTTTCATGGGTTCACAAAAGTTTCAAAAGCTCAAAGAAATGTTCACAGGAAAAGACATGTTCCCAAGCTCCAATAATTTTTTTAAATGTTACATTTTAAAACATTATTGGGTTCCTGAAGAAGTTTCTGGTTTGTGTAAATGTTCTTTAGATATGAACAAGTTTCAGAAACTCCTGAAAAAGTTCCAAGGTTTCTGAAAAATGTGAGTTTCTGGAAAGGTTCTGAAGTTATTGAGAAAGTTTCTGAGTTTCTAAAAAGTTTTAGTTTCCTAAAACGTTTCAAGGGTCTCAAAAATATACTTGAGTTTTAGGTTCCCAGAAATGTGTTCTTAAAAAAGGTCCTGCATTTTTGTAAAGTGATTACATGTTATATATATTACAGAAATCCTGAAAAAAATTCTGGATCTGTGAAAATGTTTCTGAGAAGTGATCAAGTGTCAGAAGCTCCTGAAAAAAAATTCTAAAAAGTTTCTAAAGGTCATAAAAAATTCCCAGGCTCCTGAAAAGGTTTTTGGAAAGGTTTCTGTTTTTTTAACATCTGGAAGAAATTTCTGAAGTTATTAAGAAAATGAAAGTCTAATAAGAGTCTCCTAAAATGATTCTGGGCTTCCAAAAGTGTACTTGGGTTTCTGAAAAGTTTTAGGTTTCCTGAAATGGTTCCTAAAAAGTTTCTGAAGGTCATACAAAAGGTTTCCAGGCTCCTGACAAAAATGTGAATTTCTGAATTTCTGTTTTCTAAGATCTGGAAGAAAGTTTTGAAGTCATTGAAAAAGTTCCTGAGTTTCTAAAAAGTTCGTAAAACATTTCCGGTTTCTCAAAAAATGTACTTTTCTGGAATGAAATGTTTCTGGATTTGTGTAGATATTCCTGAGACCTGTTCAAGTTTCTGAAGCTTCTGAAAAAGAAGTTTCTGGGTTCATAAGCAGTTGCCTGGTCCCTATGAACAATTCTGAAGCTCCTGAAAAAGTTCCTGGGTTCCTGAAGCAGTTCCTGGTTTGTGAAAACGTTCTCGGTTTCTGAAAATTGAAATATTATAATAATGCGTGTTGGGTTTGATCCAGAATGGTAGAAGCTTTCAGAAGCTTTTCAGAGCCTCACGCTGTGCTAAAGATAGAAAGAAATCAAAAAAGCTCATTCTGGCACAGATTCATTTTCATAATCAAAAGACGGTTCACATCCAGGGGGCGCTGTCGATCTGTCCTTTCAAAACTGGCATTCATAAAATATAACCCGTCTCTCTGACACACACACACACACACACACACACACACACACACACACACACACACACACACACACACACACACGTATGAAAAGCAGAGATGTAATGATGACGCCTTTGATAAGAGTGGAAAAAATATAATATTAATGATTTTGTTTTTCCATTTTCACAAAAGCTGATGTTAAAAGCAAATAGTGTTCTCAGACTACTTTGTATCTGAACCCAGGACTGTAACAAGACATGACTCAAAGGCCAAGGATAACAGATAAATCACAGGAATCACATGTAGGGGTCGCTGTTGCAGCACCCCAGGATGATCTGAAGTGTTTTATTGGAGGTTCTACTCATTCAAAGGTGCCATTCCTAAAAACTGATTGATTAGTCCCGTATTATTGATTATAACACCCCAAAAATATGACCATGGTGACGCTCATTAGATATTTTATTAGATATTTATCTGTACCTCCTGGCTGTCAGGCAGGGACAGATCACATTTACAAGACTTGTTCAATCAATGAGAATTTGTTCCGAGGCCAGAAAGAATCTCAGCTAAATTAAAAACAAACAAAAGTGGCGCGCCTGTGCCAAGAAACGCAAGCCTCCGGGGTTCTGCCGGACGAGTTCTGTATCCCTGAATAGCTGATTAACATTCGGGATGACTAGATACCGAAATCGGAGAGAGAGAGAGGGAGAGAGGAAACAGATCGAACTTCAAACCCACTTCAGACTCATTAATAGAACAGGCAACGTTTCACTAAAACAGAGTCGAGAGTCGAGAGCGCCGCGCCATGCTGCTCATAATTACCTAGAACAGAATAATGAAGGGGGAAATTCCCTTAAACGCCTCGCTTAAATATACAGATGTTAAAAATTCAACAAGCCTCCACTCCAGAAGATCAGCGGGCTCCGGCATTCTTTCTAACCCTGCTCTAAAATACAGTTCTGACACCTTTGGTTTTCCTTCATGGGAACGCTGTTGGGATTCAAACGAAAGCAATGATGGATCAGAACCATGAGCAGAGCTTTTGGATTAGAGACTGTTTGAACTCGGTTGATGTGTTTAGAGACATTTTGTGTCGATAACTTTATGCTACTTGCAACCCCAAATCAGAAAAAGTTTGGATGTTATGGAAAATGCAAATTAAAAAAACATTTCTTACATTTACTTTGACTTTCATTTCATTGCAGACAGTATGAACCAGAGATATTTCATGTTTTTTTTCTGGATAAAACATCCATTCCTGCATTTCCATTCCAGTTGCAACACATTCCAAAAAAAGAATGGGGAGAATTTAGGTCTAGTAATGAGGTCTGAGTCTTTGAGGAGTAAAGATGGATCTCCAGTTTATCAACAAACGTGTAAGAAAATTTGAATTCATTTTCAAATTGGAACAAATTGAATTCATTTCTCCCTCTACAGTGCATAATATTATTAAACACTTCAGAATCTGGAGGAATTTCCTAAAAATTGAAGAGGGGTGATCTCCGATCCCTCAGATGGCACTGCATCAAGAACCGTCATTCATCAATAGGGATTACTTTATCAAACCTTTATCAAGCTCTACAATACAGTTACGTTCACAAGTACCACTTAAAACGTTACTGTGCTAAAGAGAAGCCTTATGTTACAACCATGTCCAGTAGTGGCGTCGGTTTCTCTGAGCTTCATATGGGATGGACCATCACCCAGTGGAGACGGGGATTGTGCTCCTTCCATATTTCAGTCCTGACATTTTCTGATTTGGGGTTAAGTGGGCGTTAAAGCGGGTACACGTGGCATTATACCCGAATTCGGTTTCTTTTCACTCCACCGACCCACGTTGACTTTTTTTCCATCTCTTCTCGCGCAGGGATGCCGGAGCTTCTCGCACCCTGCTCGCGTTGTTGGTTTTGTTTTGACAGACCAACGTTATGTTGAAAGCCTCGCTGTCAAACAACATTACTTTAAGCCGGCGGCGCTTTCTCGCTCTGCACCAGAGCTTCAGAGAGTCGGATGTCCGAGGGCGAGGGTGCCTTTAATGAATCTAATGCTTCAAAGGACCGGAGTCTGTTTTCATTTCTTAATAACGCCTTTCTCTGCTTCAGCGCTGTACTGTAGTACTTGTGTTCATACATATGGCATTGAACTCACCGATACCCGGGGTAACTCAGGGAGAACATGTTAAACTCCACAGACAGCCTTTGTTACAGATCAGAGAGTCTCTAATAATCACTCATTAAGAGAGAAATTTCAAGGCATAAGCATCGAGGTTGTTCTATCTGTTCTGATTTATCACCTCTTAATAAAAACTCTACATATTAAAGCTGTCAGCAAATTTTATTCAGAACTCATTTTATGTATTTATTACTATAAGCTGCACCAGTGGAACAATCCCCATAATCAGTGCAAACTGCATTAAAGCTGAGTGTTTATAGAGAGGAAGTGTTAATAAACGAGTAAATTCTCAACGCTGAGAGGAAAGAGATGCTTTGTTATGGATGCTCCTGAATACGACCACAATTCTCCTGATTTTAAACAGACAAGAGTGAATAATTAGTATGAATGAGCTCAGCAAAGCATCACCCTCTATGATCTCAAGAGTGTTATTGACTCTGCCCTCCAGGGAGTACTGAGTATATAAGGAAATGCCCATAAGAGAGTATTATGTATCTATGAAGCTAGCTTATGCCCTAACGGTTTTTGGTACACAAGGAACTGCCCTACAGGAAATAGTGAGTGTATATGAAGCTAGTCTTTGCTATTTGGGGAGCACTGGGTAAATGAAGAACTGCCCTTAAGGGAATATTGGATATATGTTAAAAATTAGGCTCTGATCTCCAGAAAGCTATACAGTATAAAGTTGAGTAAAGAACTGCCGCTAAATGAGTACTGGGTATAGAAATAAGTATGCTATAGTCTAGCTTGAGTGTTATATAAAGAAATGACTTTATGGGAGTATTATGTGTATATGAAACCAGACAATGCCCTAAAGAGGATTGTGTATATGTACAGTGGTGCTTGAAAGTTTGTGACCCCTTTAGAATTTTCTATATTTCTGCATAAATATGACCTGAAACATCAACAGATTTTCATTTTCAAGTCCTAAAAGTAGATACAGAGAACCCAGTTAAACAAGTGAGACAAAAATGATCCAATATCACATATTAGTGAGTGGCAAAAGTATGTGAACCTTTGCTTTCAGTATCTGGTGTGACCCCCCTGTGCAGCAATAACTGCAACTAAACGTTTCCTGTAACTGGTGATCAGTCCTGCTCACCGGCTTTAGCCCATTCCTCCGTACAGAACAGCTTCAGCTCTGGGATGTTGGTGGGTTTTCTCACATTAACTGCTCGCTTCTGGTTCTTCCACAACATTTCGATTGGATTAAGGTCAGGACTTTGACTTGGCCATTCCAAAACATTAACTTTATTCTTCTTTAACCATTCTTTGGTAGAACGACTTGTGTGCTTATGTTCATTGTCTTGCTGAATGACCCACCTTCTCTTGAGATTCAGTTCATGTCCTGACATTTTCCTTTAGAATTCTCTGATATAATTCAGAATTCATTGTTCCATCAATGATGGCAAACCGTACTGGCCCAGATGCAGCAAAACAGGCCCAAACCATGATATTACCACCACCATGGTTCACAGATGGGATAAGGTTCTTATGCTGAAATGCAGTGTTTTCCTTTCTCCAAACATAATGTTTTTCTTTTAATCCAAAAATTTCTATTTTGGTCTCATCCATCCAAAAAACATTCTTCCAGTAGCCTTATGGCTTGACCTTGTGATCTTTAGCAATTGCAGAAGAGCAGAAATGTTCTTTTTGAAGAGCAGGGCTTTTTCCTTGCAACCCTGCCATGCACACAATTGTGGTTCAGTGTCTTTCTGATGGGGGACTCATAAACATTAACATTAGCCAATGTGTGAGAGGCCTTCAGGTGCTTAAAAGTTACCCTGTGGTCCTTTGTGACCTTGCAAACTATTAAACACCTTACTCTTGGAGTGATCTTTGTTGGTCGACCGCTCCTGGGGAGGATTACAATGGTCTTGAATTTCCTCCATTTGTACACAATCTGTCTGACTGTGGATTGGTGGAGACCAAACTATTTAGAGATGGTTTTGTAACCTTTTCCAGCCTGATGAGCATCAACAGCTCTTTTTCTGAGGTCCTCAGAAATCTCCTTTGTTCGTGCCATGATACACTTCCACAAACATGTTGTGAAGAGCAGACTTTGATAGATCCCTGTTCTTTAAATAAAACAGGGTGCCCCCTCACACCTGATTGTCATCCCATTGACTGAAAACACCTGCTCTAATTTCACCTTCAAATTAATTGCTAATCCTAGAGGTTTACATACTTTTGCCACTCACTAATATGTAATATTGGATAATTTTCCTCAATAAATAAATGACCAAGTGTAATCTTTTTGTCTCATTTGTTTACCTGGGTTCTCTTTATCTACTTTTATCTGATGATGTTTTAGGTCATATTTATGCAAAAATATAGAACATTCTAAAAGGTTCACAAACTTTCAAGTACCACTGTAGAACTGCCCTACAGAATATATTGGATATACACAAAGCAAGACTTTGTTGTTTTGGGGAGTACTGGGTTTATGAAGAGCTACTGTCAAGGGAGTATTGAATATATTTTAAACTAGATACATGGAAACCTTCCAGAAAGCCATACAGTATAAAGATAACTGCCCCCAAGGGAGTACTGGGTATAGAATAAATGTGTTCTGGCCTAAATTGATTATTGTGTATAGAAATAACTGCCCTAAAGGGAGTGTAATTTGTCTATGAAACTATGCCTTAATTTTTTTGTGTTTATTAGGAACCACCCTGGAAATATTTTGTATCTATAAAGGTAGTCTATATATATATATATACATTGTACTTTGTAAAGGCTTTTGTGTGTATAAGGAACAGCCCTACAGGTTATTTATTATTATTTATTATATATTTTGTATATATGGAGCTAGTTGTAGCTTTATTGGGAGTACTGGGTGCCTTTATGGGAATATTGGGTAGAGATGAAGCAGGCTCTGGGTTTTGTACAGGCGTATATAAAGAACGATAATAGATTTGAATAGAATTATATAAAAGAAATTGTGCATAAATGAATGATCTGAACTTTATTCATGTAACTTCTTCAGAATTTTAAGCGCTGATCGTCTCCTGAGCTGAGTTCGGCTGATGGGTTTCACCAGACTGACAGGCATCGAGCGGCCCAAGGTCACTCTGATTAGACGAATTAACTCCGGAAACCTCCGAACACATCCTGGACTCGCGGCGGCGTCTTTCACGGCTCAGCGGAGGCGCCTAATATTTTATGCCGGCGCTTCCAGAAAGGTTTCAATCTCCTCCGGTTTTGTGGGAACCTATTTATTTTTGGGTCACGCTGCGCCTTTTCGTGGACGATGATTGTTGGTGGAGTGAAAAGATGTATTTGATATAATTATCCACTCACGCCTCCTGAAGTTTCTGCAGAGCGCTTCGACCTTTCGTTCGGATATTTTTGTCTCCCTGTCCTTTACGGATCGGAATGTGTCACATCCTGGCATTTTAGCATCGGTGCTGACGAAAATAGACTCTGTACCTGCAGAGGATTTATAATTGATATTAATTGTCGGACCTGCCACCGTTGTAGCCCCTCTGACTCAAGGTTTGATGTGAAGTTTGTTATCGCAAAACGTCCGGATGATTTTATCACCTTTTGTGAACTGTAATGCGCAGAACAAACACACAACATTAGGTCAGTCGGTGTCTCTAAAGTGTCCTAGTATGAATGCATGTGTTTGCTTATGCCCAGGGATGGACTGGCACCCTGTCAAGGGTCGGTTCCCGCCCGTGCCCTGTGAGCGGGTGAATAAATGAACGTGTCATTATACAGAGCAGCATTAAGACCGGAGCTATAAGTGCAGCCGAAGCCATTAAAAGCACATCAGAAATCAAAATGAGTTCCATTTTTATTCCGGTTCCTGCGCTCTGTGCACCAGACCTGCTCTAAAACAAAAACACGATTACTTTAAGGAGATTTTTTTCTTTTTTCTTCCGCTCGAAGAATTTCCCTTAAAGACATTATCAGACGTGAACTCGGCGCGGCGTGGGTGTCATTTTCCAAACATCAGCATTTTTCCTCCCAAACAGGTTCGCTGCCTTCCCATTTCCTCCGTTCCACGCCTCATTAACGAAACTCCATAATCGTTTCCCAAAGCAGGTACTAAAACTCATGAAGAGGCTTGCTAAAGATCATCTGAAGGTCTAAATATCCGAGTCTAATTAAAGCTTTTATGAGATTCCTATTTAACGATAACTGGGAATAAGAATCATCTTTCACCAGAACAGAATCTTCCTTGGAAGAGGCCTAAGTGCGCTTTATAAAACCGGCTCTGACCAGAGAGGGCGACAGAGGGCCGGAGTCTAAGCTGACTTGTGTAGTTATGAAAACAACATTTCCCAGAGTGCCTTGTGGGTTTAGCAAGAGCCCACAGTGAATGAAGAGAAAATGAAGAGAGCACTGCAAAAATAAAAAGCCATTTCTCTGCTTTTATTATTTGTAGGTTCTCACTGTGTTTTGGTGAAACAAAACCTTTTTTGCTTTATCCCTATAAATTAGTGACGGGCTGTAAATAAAAATATTTATTTGCAGCAACATTTGCTACCAATGACGACCGGTTAGAATAAAAGATGCCGTGTTTCAGACCTCGATTAATATTGATAAACAAACGAGTTTGGATTCATTTTAACCGAGCAATTCTTCAGTTTGAACTTCATTGTAGGGTGTGCCCCCGAGGTTTTGTGTGCTCTGAGTTTTTCGAAATGCAATTTGAACATTAAAAACAATAAAAATAAGTCGGTATTTAAAATTAATTAATAAAGACACCTTCGTATAAAAAAGAGAAAGCCACATTGTAAAAGTAACCCAGGAGAAGTTCTAATGAGAAGATAATAATGGAAAAGATTTGCTGCGAGATACGTATAGGTGTAGATTTAAAAAAAATGTGGTGTGTTGTTTTCATTTTCTATCTATATTTGTTAAGGATTTTGAGCGTCGAATGCACAGAGAAAGTCCTAAAAGTCCAACCTGATGAATGTCTTTCACTTTCCCACAATTACAGAAGTGGAGAAAAACGAGAGGCGAATCTTTTTTAGAGCATCCATCCTCCTGAGGGCTTGGTTCGTTGCTGTTCTGACATGACGAGAGTCGATATTTCAGTCTTTCTGCGTTTCAGAACAACAGCTGTAATTAAAGACATTTAAGTTCGGCTCTGAACCGTACCAGATGACCTTTTAATCCGAACAACCCGAGCAAAACAGGCGCTGGCTAACGGACGCTGAACTGGGACGTTGCCTCTGGAACGAACCTCCAAAATGATACGCTTTAGTTTGGACACCATAGAAGGTGTCCTTTTGTTTAAAGCAAGGCATTATCCAGAAGAAAAGTCCAACAGTTTGGAGACACCTATCCTCTTAACGGATCAGTAACACGTTTTGAGAGCGAGTTTGTTGCCAGAAGTTGTAATTATGCCTGGGTTTGAGTGCTTGTGTGTAGTTGGCATGTTCTCCCCGTGTCCCTCCTTCATTACAGATGTCAAATGGTGTGTTTAAAAGTGTCCAGCTGCGGGTGAGTGAGCCATGCGATGGACCTGCACACTCTCTATGGTTGGTTCTCGCCTAATACCCTGTTTTCCAGTTGGAGGTCATGATCAGGCCATTAGAGGAGGCTATCTAACAGCGCCTCCTGTTGGTGCTATCACAGACCAGGACACATGTGAATTTTGAGTAAGACATGCCAAAACTTTGTTGACGGTACTATAGGTAATGTTAATTTCAATAAATCCAGAATTGTGTTTATTTTTAATTTGTCTTAGCAGTTTAATGTGGACAATAACGAGCAGGACGAGCAGTGAAAATATTAAAGAAGCGATTCTCTCTATACACAGTCCAATTTTTGGCTGGTATTAAGAAGGATTTGGGTCAGGCATTCTTGGCAACCCTGCAAGACATAAATGCACAGGATTTGGTTTGACGGCTATAAAACCATTTTTCCATTTTCTCCGTCCTTCCTGTGTGCTGAAGAAAAAGAGGAAGCAGGTGTGTAAACCTGAGGCGACCCTCAGCGGGAAGGGCGAATCAATCGAACCCTAATGAGCCCAATTCCCATGATGCCGCTGGGTAAGGTCTGGACAGAGTCGGAGCGATGGATGGACCGGCTCTAATAAATTGCTGCTTAATCTCGTCAGGCCTGAATGAGTGGAGGAAGTGAGATATGGCATCGTTTCAGAGCGGCAGGCTCCCAGACCACGGGCGGGGCTGTGTGGGGATGTGGGGGGCGGTCTGAACGTGATTAGATTAGATCCCTGAGGGAATTAAATGACCCGTCAGTCAATTAGAGTGGGCGGCGCGTTTGCTCGGCGTCTGATCTCCGTGTGTTTGTGGATATTAAAACGCTTCCAAAAAATGAGACGAGGATCGGTGCTGCATAATGATCACCCTGTTCCATCTCCCCTCCCTCAGGCCACTCACGCATCCTCGTGTGACCCCGTCCCGTGGAGCTGTGAGGATACTCCAGAAGCTCTCTGACACTTTTCTGACGTTACTCCTTTCAGTATTTCAGACTTGACGTCACCGATCAGATCAGAGTGAGACAGTGTCTTGTGCAGATGCTGGTGTGTAATTCACTCCCTAATGGACGGCACACAGGCGTGTAACAGCAGGCTGTTGTGTTTTAATGACACACGCTGCAGCTTTTAAGGGAGACGCGTTATAAGATCGTTATGTTTCTCTTCTAATTACAGCACGGAAAACACACACGACGCTAATCAGCCCGAGTCTTCCTCAGGCCTCTCTGTCTTACTGAAACTGTCACTTTCTAACCTGATTATATCGATGCGGTGTTTAAGAAGCGCTGATTAAGACTATTTGCAGCTTTCATTTTAGTAAATCTAATTATTATTTTATTAAGGTTATAATATAAAGTATAACAACTTCATCAACACAAACGGAAACATTTTGACCTCAGTTCACTCAGCACCTAATAAATTCTCATTAATATAATATATGACATTAATATATAATATGTTATTATTATTTAAAATGAGTATTATACAAAGTAGTATTTGTATTATTGATATGATTATTGTTAGTACAGTATTATTATTATTATTATTATTATTATTATTATTATTATTATTATTATAATTATTTAAAATTAGTAATATATGTAGTAGTATTGTTATTATATTATTACTGTTATTATGTACAATTAATATTAAGTTTTATTATTATTATTATTATTATTATTATTATTGTTGTTGTTATGATTTAAAATTAGCATTATGTAGTAGTATTTTCATTATTGATATTTCTGTTATTATTTAATAGTAGTATTATGTATAGCAGTATTTTTATTATTGATATTATTATTAATATCATTATTTAAAATTAGTATTAAATGTAGTAGTATTACTATTGATATTATTATTACTGTTATAAAAAAATAAATAAAAACTTATTATTATTATTATTTTTATTATTTAACATTAGCAATATGTAGTACAATTTTCAATAATGATATTATTATTACTGTTATTATTTAAAACTAGTATTATATGTAGTAGTATTTTTATTGTTGATATTATATATTTGTAATACAGTAGTATTTCTATTATTGATATTATTATTTTTATAATACAGATATTATTATTATAATTATTTCTGACTTTATTTACATGGTCATATCAAATAAAGTTCATAAAACATACTTTGTTTTTACTGTCATGGTTTGTATTTTGTATGTAATCAGTACCTTCATATCAGATAAAACATTTATGGAGAATTTATATTAAAAAGTTCACCTGAAAGTGTTTATATTAATAGATATTCATCAAATGCTTGTGAAAGTGAGAAACTGGAGTGTTTCTGTAGCACTTTAAACAGTGAATTTATTGGACTAAACATGAGTAATTAAGGATCATTCCTGATCTGATGATTAGGACATGTGATTTAATTTCTGCTGCTGTTTTAAATATTGATCTGATTGATGAAGGATGTTGTGACAGATAAATGCTGCTGATGAAAGGTGTGATCGGACATAAGTCTGTGAAGCCCTGGGCTTGGTTACGTGCTGCGGCTTCAGCAGGGCATCAGGGCGCGTTACAGTGTGCAGGCTGCTGATTATGATGTCATAATGAGCTGCTGCAGGTGAGTGTACGCGCGCTCACCTTTCAGCTCAGAGAGGATCGAGACGTCGAAGTGAGGAGCAGCAAATATGAGTTGTCTCCTGTGGTGCTGGCCCAAGGCCCAGCAGAGCGACTCGGAACCCGAGCAGGAGGAGCCCAGAGGGGGCAAGAAAAAGAGAGTGCGGAGGAAGAGAAGATTTAGGTGGAGGAGGAAGAGGAAGGTGAATGGAGGGAAGAAGCCTGAAACACCTGAAGGGGGCTGGAAGAGCTTTTCTCAGGAGAGTGAAGCAGAGGCCAAACCTTTTAGAGCGCCCGTGGATGTCCGGCTGGATGATCCACAGGTGGAGAAAAGGGAAGCTCAGGCCATTACAATACTCATGGACATCCATCTGGATGATCCTGTGATGGAGGAGAAGGAGGAGGACAAGGACATCCAGCTGGATGTCCTTGTGGTGGAGAACATCCAGGACCACCGAGCAGAGAAGGAAATCTCCAACTCCCAGGGTAAGGCCTTCATGGGAAATAACACTGTGATCTGCAAAGCAAAATCTTTTCTCATCTAAAGGCGTTTTCCTGAATCTTTCTGCTTCCTCTTTGCTTCAATCAGGAGACAATACCGTGGAGGTGGAGGAAGAGGAAGAGGACACCCAGCTGGATGATCCTCAGTTGGAGGAGGAGGAGGACATCCGGCTGGATGTTCCTCAATTAGAAGAGGAAGAGGAGGAGGACATCCGGCTGGATGTTCCTCAGTTAGAGGAAAAGGAGGAGGAGGAGGAGAAGGACATCCGGCTGGATGTTCCTCAGTTAGAGGAGGAGGAGGAGGAGGAGGACATCCGGCTGGATGTTCCTCAGTTAGAGGAGGAGGAGGAGGACATCCGGCTGGATGTTCCTCAATTAGAAGAGGAGGAGGAGGAGGACATCCAGCTGGATGTTCCTCAGTTAGAGGAGGAGGAGGAAGAGGAGGAGGACATCCGGCTGGATGTTCCTCAATTAGAGGAGGAGGAGGAGGAGGAGGAGGAGGACATCCGGCTGGATGTTCCTCAGTTAGAGGAGGAGGAGGAGGAGCAGGAGGACATCCGGCTGGATGTTCCTCAGTTAGAGGAGGAGGAGGAGAGGAGGAGGAGGACATCCGCTGGGATGTTCCTCAGTTAGAGGAGAAGGAGGAGGAGGAGGAGGGATTAATCCGGCTGGATGTTCCTCAGTTAGCAAGGTGAGGAGGGAGGAGGAGGAGGAAAGACATCCGGCGGCGGCCACGGATGTTCCTCAATTAGAAGAGGAGGAGGAGGAGGACATCCGGCTGGATGTTCCTCAGTTTAGAGGAGGAGGAAGAGGAGCAGGAGGACATCCGGCTGGATGTTAGTCAGTTAGAGGAGGAGGAGGAGGAGGAGGACATCCGGCTGGATGCTCCTCAGTTAGAGGAGGAGGAAGAGGAGGAGGAGGGAACATCCGGCTGGATGTTCCTCAGTTAGAGGAGGATGAGGAGGAGGAGGACATCCAGCTGGATGATCCTCAGTTGGAGTACGAGGAGGACATCGGCTGGATGATCCTCAGTTGGAGGAGGAGGAGACATCCGGCTGCATGATCTCTGTTGGAGGAGAGGAGCAAGAGTAGGAGTACATCGTATTTGGATGTTCCTCATTTTGAGGAGGAGCAGGGAGGAGGACATCCGGCCTGGATGATCCTCAGTTTGCAGGGGGAGGAGGACATCCGGCTGGATGATCCTCAGTTTGAGTAGGACAATGACATCCAGCTGGGTGATCCTGAGCTGGAGGACACAGCTGAAGCCCTGCAGGGACAACCAGGCAGAGAAGGACATCTCCAACTACCATGGTAAGGATTTGATGAGAAAATGAAAACTGTAACCTGACAAAGCAAATAAATTTTCCCGTCTAAAAAGGCGTTTCCTGAACCTTTCTGCTACTCTTTGCTTCAGTCAAGAGACAGCACCAGTGAAGTTGGGGCTGAAGAGGATGCTGAAGCTCCCCAGGATCGTTTAGAGAGCCCATGGACATCCGGTGGGATGATCCAGCAATTGTGAAGTACCAGCTGGTGAAGGAAACCTCTGGCTCTCAGGGTAAGAAAGAAATAATATGATTCTCACTTTTTGTGAGTAAAAAGCAGCTTTCTAAAACCGTTCTGCTTTCCTCTTTGCTTCAATCAGGAGATAACACCAGTGAGGTTGGAGCTGAAGCAGATGCTGAAGTCCCAGGCTCGTTAGAGAGCCCATGGGACATCCGACCCAGGATGATCCAGCAAATTGTGAAGTACCAGCTGGAGAAGGAAACCTCTGGCTCTCAGGGTAAGAAATAAATATCTTCTCACTTTTTGTGAGTAAAAAGCAGCTTTCTAAACCGTTCTGCTTCCTCTTTGCTTTCAATCAGGGAGATAACACCAGTGAGGTTGGAACTGACGCAGATGTTGAAGCTCCCAGGCTTGTTAGAGAGCCCATGGACATCTGGCGGGATGATCCAGCAAATTGTGGAGTACCAGCTGGTGAAGGAAACCTCTGGCTATCAGGGTAAGAAATAAATATGATTCTCACCTTTTTGTGAGTAAAAGCAGCTTTCTAAACCGTTCGTTCTGCTTCCTCTTTGCTTCAATCAGGAGATAAACACCAGTGAGGTTTGAACTGAAGCAGATGTTGAAGCTCCCAGGCTCGATAGAGAGCCCATGGAACATCCGGCAGGATGATTCCAGCAAATTGTAGAATACCAGCTGGAGGAAAAACCTCTGGCTCTCAGGGTAAATAAAGAAATAAAATATGATTCTCACTTTCATGAGAAAAAGCAGCTTGTTTTTCTAAACCTTTGCCTTTGTTCAGATGATATACCTCTGGGATGTTGGTGCTGAAGCTGACGCTGAAGCTACCAGGAATAACCCAGATGCTTACGGGAGATGGCCCAGACTTTCCTGACCAATGCCTAGGTGAGTCTTGCAAGCAGTTCGGGATTATTCAGGATTTGTTAACGCCAATTCTGTACAGCTGTTCATCCTGATGTTTAATACAGATACAAAAAAAGGAAGAGGGGTCCGGAGAGGGCACCCGAGGACAAGGACAAAAAAATACATTACAGGAAGCACAACCAAGGTGAGTCCAGTTTCAGAAATGTTGACTGTATATGACAAATATTATAATGAGTACGTAATGTGACGTCGAAGGAGACGATCTGGCAGAGGCAACCGCTCATCTGTGGGATATCGTAATCACACTCTCTTGGTCTAGACATTGATGTTTTTGATCTGAATGATTTTCTTGTCGGGACAGGTGATATTAATGGGGGACTGACTTATGCAGAGGCCCCGCCCACTACAACAACAGGGGCCTAGAGAGGAAGTTGGCTGGGACCCCAGACAGAAGGACAGAAGGGACAGGAGGGAGGCAGTGCACCTGGGCCTACGGGGTACAGAGTGCACGCCTCAAACGACTGGGGGAATGGTGGCGGGGCTCCGGGGTCCAGCAGCTAAACGAATGAGGGAAATATGTAAACAAAAATAAGACCATCAATAAAAAAACAATAAACCCTGCTCAAATTTGCATTGTGTATTTATTTATTAACTGACTACAAGTCCAAACAGGGTCGCAATACCGGTTCCATAGACCAGTCAAGTAGGAGATTCCCAGTATAGACCCGGCTCCCTTTGTAATATTGATATTAGTATTTCTAGTACAGTATTATTATTATTTAAAATTAGTATTATATGTAGTAATATTATTATTTATATTAATATTTTTACTGTTATTATTTAAAATTAGTATTAAGTAGTAGTATTGTTATTGATATTATTATTATTATTGTTATTATTGTTATGATTTAAAACTAACATTATGAAGTAGTATTTTCATTATTGATATTACTGTTATTATTTAGAAGTAGTATTATGTATAGCATTATTTTTATTATTGATATTATTAATATTATTATTTACAATTAGTATTGTATGTAGTAGTATTATAATTGCCACAACCACTCTGCTCACCACGCCCCTCTTCTACCATCTTCCACCATGTTCTTGCACCTTCTCTCCCTTGATCACCAGACATCATCTGCACCTGCCTCTCGTTTCCAGCACCTTCCACTCCACTATTTATACCTCTCACCTTCACTGTCTCTTTGCTCTGTCTCGTGGTCCCTACCACAAGTCCACTCGTGACCATATCCATATCGATCGCTTGTTATCCTTCCTACCGCTCTATCCGTTCTGTCCAAGCCTTACTATTCTCTATGTACCGTGTCTCGTCTCGATCCAAGTCGTATCCTCTCTCTATCCTGTTTGATTGCGTCTCCTACCTCGATGCAAACCTTTAATTATTGCTCACTTACCTTTAGTCTCTCCACCCGTCTCCGATTCGCGCCGTGATCCGTTCAGATATTCAGTCTGTAAATATTTCTGTCCGTGCGTTCGTGTTTGTAAGTTCCGCTTTCTTAATAAACTCTGTCTGGGTTCAAATCTGCTCCTGCATGTGCTTCCTAAACCTGACAGCCGGTGTGACAGAAGACAGAGCCGTGCTTGGAGGCAGCGGGAGTTTCATTTTGGATCTGAACTCTCTTCTGATCGCAATGAGCAGCGATCCAATCGCCAAGCTTCGTACTTGGCTTGCCAAGGTAACGCGGGTTGTTGCTCAACTCATGCAAGAGCAGCGTTCGCTGGTTCCCTCCCTGGATGCGATCTCACAGCACGTGTCTCATCTAAATCGGTCCCTGGCAACCGTAACCGCCGTGCTGGTGGCTCCGCCCACTTTTTGTTCTCCAATTTCTGCTGAGATCACATTATCGGAGAGATTTGACGGGAACCCAGCGTGTTATAACAAATTTTGTGCGTAGTGTCTGCTTTACCTCAGGCTCAATCCATCCAGCTCTGTCCTTGCTGGGGTTTTGCTGGTGGTATCCTGCCTTTCAGGCAGTGCACTGCAGTGGATCACAGAGAGGTGGTCACAGGAGCAAACCAGGGACTGTGACCAGATCCTGGATGCACTCGGGAAAGTTTTTGGTTCACCTGCTAATAGTGGACCATACACCCCCGAGGCCCCACTGTTCGGTGAGTCCATGCCGAGTGACCAGCCCACCAGCTTTCAGCCGGTACCACATTTTGTCCTCCACTTGCTGGATCCTCCGATCGCCGGTTATCAAAGGATCCCAGCTATCAGTGTGGCCAAGCACGGCGCTAAGCTCGCCACAATGGACTCTTGTCAAGGGAAGCCCGGTCCAGTCCAGGGTCCGCCCGTCCCAGAGTCCGTTCCAGGGTTGCTCATTCCAGAGTCTGCTCTAGGAACACCCGTCCCAGGGCCAGTCCAGGGCCCATTCATGCCTGGCACCTTTCACAGGTCATCTAGTCCTGGTAACCCTGCAGTCAGGCAGTCTAGCTCCGCCGATGAGCTGTTAGTGCCTTGTAGCACTGGATCTGAGTTACCAGAGCCTGATTACCCGGTACTGAAGCCGGTCAACCGTGTGCTTGAGCATCCTAGCTCTGAATTTAAGCACGTTTGCCCGGTACCTGTACCAACACCTTCAGGAGCTGGGTCGAAGCCGTCCACTCTTAGGTCGGCTATCTCCAAGGCCATTCAAGGGTCATCTATCGCGGACACCGTCCCAAGTCCGCCTATTTCAGAGACCTACAAAAAGTTCGCCTAAATCGGAGTCTATCCAAAGTCCATCTGAGTTCGAGTCTGTTCCAAGTCTATCCAAAGTCCGTCTAAGTCCGAGTCAGTTCTGAGTCTGTCTAAGTCAGAATCCATACCGAGTCAATTTGAGTTCGTTCCAAGTCAGGCCGAGTTCGTCCTGTGTTTGTCTGAGTTAAGTCAAGTCA
>JAJAGP010005931.1:0-27338 GCA_025084515.1 Ancistrus triradiatus | reverse complement strand
AGGGGTCAGCAAATATGGCTGGCAGGGGAACCTTCTGTCTGTAATTACCAAACTCTCCTGTGATACAGTCCACATCATCAGCAACATGGAAGCAAAGTAGCCTGGGTCTGTGCATGACTTGTAAAGTTTTCATGAGTGTACAGTGAGTGCTAGATTTGCCTCTGGTGAATACATACAGTACATATAACCATATCCTCTCATAATCAATATTTAGTTCTGTTTGCCACTGATAATTTCAACTGTATCCTTGTATTATCATAGGAGAGTTTGGTAATTACAGACAGAAGGTTCCCCTGCCAGCCATATTTGCTGACCCCTTGCCCTGATCCAGATTCGAACTCAGGGATTGTTAAACCTGCTTTCTGAAATACCCCCTGCCCTCTTTTAATTTTATGTTTTATATTTTCCCTTAATATTTGACGGAATATTTTGCAGAACTATATCAAACATGGGATTTTAATTGGATTTGAACGTAACCTTGTTGGTTTTCAGTGTTTGTCCCCTTCTAGAGAGTCTGAATGGTTCATAGTGGTGGCAAATTACTAAATTAGTAAGGACGTAGATAAATAAATGAATGAAGTAATGAATGCAAACGTAAAGTAAATAAATAGCCTACAATTCCTGCTAGTCTGCTATTCTGTTTCTGGTCAGTGGGGGGCAGAATGGACCCACGGGAATTCTAAAGTTAAAAACAGCAAAAATCTATGGAGAGATGAAAGTGTCAGTTGTGTTTTTGGAGTAAATTAATTTAGGTAGAATTTGGGTAGCATTTAAGCCATACTCTGGCATAGAAAAGCCAACTGAAGATAATTAAATCGTATTGTAGTTCCTTTAAAACAACAGAGGCCCCCATGTGCAATAAGACCCCTGCCCTAAACGTTCTTTAGTTCCTCCAAATAAATGTAAACCATTAAACAGTATTTTTGCTCATTCATTATTATTTATTCTTTCAATCGTGTAGTAAAATTGAAAATATAATAATACATAGTTTGGGTCTGGAAAAGAGTTAGGCTGTGGACCAGAGCGACTGTGGTAGTGAGATGTAAGCAACAGATTCCTTCATTCAGAACAGCAATACCCAGAGGAAAGAAATTTTCTAAATAAGATCTTATGTTTGTCTCCTTTACTTCTCCTAGACATAACTAAGTCATGTTTGAAATCAATGTGAGATTTAAGCTTTTTTCTCCTATTTCTGAAATTTGTCTCTTGAGAAACAATGCTTGAATTTTCAAAATATAATTTCTTAAATTCTTCTTAATTTTATCTTAAGTTCATCTCACCTCAGATTCATCTAATCATGCAAAAACATGAGAAACATTTGAGATCTAAATTCAACTAAACTGTTTTGCATCTCATCCAAGACATGATACTATTTAGATAAGAAACATTTAAGATCTCATAATTGGCTTTTTATGTCTCTTCTAATAATTTAAAGAACACAATAACACAAACCCCTGAAATCTATAATCAAATGGCACAAAGTTAATCATTAATTATCAATTACTAATTTGCAAGTATATGTACACAGTAACCAACAAAACTGACGACTACTTTCACTCGTTCTGGATGTGCACAAATTCTGGGGAAAAGTAACTTCAAAATGATCTCTGTATCTGGAGAGCAACATTCCTATGTCACCCTCCGTATGTCTATTAGGAAACCTCTCAGTGGTACAATCACTAATCGAAAACACAATTCCATTACTTATATTGTTAAGTATAGCAAAAAAAACAAACAAAAACAAAACAATACTACTAAATTGGAAAGATAAAAAAAATTCTATAACACAACGGATCAATCTGTTAAAAGAGCACCTAGCCTCAGCTGCAAATCGAAAGAAATTAGGCACTTTAATTTTAGTCTTCTCAAATGTATTAAAGTTACTGTATGTAACATAATATGAGTGAATTGTGGTGTTGAATGTAGTAGTGGCTCACTAACATAATTAAAAAAGGAACTTGCACTCTCTCAAATGCAAATTTGTTAGCAAAATGTACATTATGATTTTTTTCTCTCACAGTCTCTGTATATTGTTTTGTAGGTATAAATGTATGCATTTATATTTAAATTGTCACTCGGTATATTAATAATTCAACATATGATACTGATTGAGTAAGTAGTAGGATACACAGTATCAGTGTGCAGTGCTGGGAATTATTATTATCAGTATATCCCACCCTATCCTGTATACTGTCTGTCTGTCTGTCATTATTATTTTTGTATTGCTTGTCTTACTTTTCACTAGAGGTGGGCGATACCAGGAATTTTGGTATCAATCCGATACCAAGTAAATACAGGGCCAGTATCGCCAATACCGATACCGATACTTTTTAATATTTAAGCTTCATAGATCCAAAGGATCCAAAAGACCTAGGATAGAATTTTGCCAAACATTGTTCGTGACAACAAAATACTTTATCACAAGCAACATTTTTGTTTAGAAACAATGGAACAGAAACAAAACAAAGTTTGCCTTAACATTAAGAAAATAAATCTTTTTTTGCAGTAGAAAAGGAGAAACTGCAATACAAAACTAAAATTAAAAATCTCCCCTCACTAGACATCTTTTCTAGTTCTTTCTTTCTTTGTATCTTTTTCAAATAGAATTGTTCTTAGGAAAAACAATAAGAAATAAGGAATTTTCTTCCTTTCAGTGCAATTCTGTTTTTTCCTAAATAAACAGAGTGTAAAAAATCACTCAACACTACTTAAAACAAAATCTCCTGAGGTAGAGGGCTGACAAACCACAATACAACAAAATTAACACACCACAACAAATACTGTAAACAGTTTCAAACTTATTCTGTTTTATTCTGGGGGGAGGCGCTACTCTTAAAGACAGAGAGCAGACTTTGATGAATCTGTGTGCGCAGCAGTCAGTGCGTGTGGGAGAGAAAAAAAAGCTTGAATATCGATCTTTTTAAACGAGTATTTCTCAATATCAATACCAGCGTTGGTATCGATATTATCGATATTTGGATCGATCTGCCCACCTCTACTTTTCACCTTATTTGGTTGTCCTGTGCACTGCCTGTTTGTTGCCATTATTTCTGTCGTGTTTTTTTTTTCTTTACTTTTTTTTGTCTTTTTTACCTTGCTTATTTGTCTTGCGTATAGCTTGTCTGTCACAATTATTTTGTCTGTATGCTGTTATTTTTGTAATTAAAACTAAAGCTTAGCTAACGGTCCGGGTGAGAGAGAGATGCTGAGCCACAGAGTGAGTTACTGCTGCCGCAGGTCTCCATTCTCCTCACGGCGGCTGCTGTTCTGTTGCTGGAATCATAATTTCGTAAATATTCTTGAAGTTATTATTGTTATTTTAACATTTTAATTCGTTTTTGTGATAATAAAAACTTTATTGTAGTTTTCAGACCGAATGCTATGCTAGTTTCTATTAGTAGCATAATGTTAGTCAGAGTTTCCTTTGCCCATAACTTGGATTGTAGAGCAGCGCCAAAAGAGAAACGTTAAGTCTGCTAATGTACGGTACATTTACCTATATATTTTTTTAGCTGTACTGAATGTTAGCACCTGATGCACCTTTTGTGGTTTTATTATTATTTTGCAGGTAGCTATCTGCAGCCTTTCAGGTAATATTATTAGCTAGTGTATCATGACCAAAAAAAAAAAAATGTGATAAATTAACTGTATCATTTTTTTTTTTCAATTTAGTCTATAGCAATATAGTGTGGAATGAGCTTGACGTTTTTCAGCACATTCACTGCAATGCTTTGTTTGGTATAATTAGTTAATCATACACCTGACAATAATCTTACAAAATCCCAGACTGTGTGAGTGTACCAAGAAGAACTGATGTTGTTACGAAGGCATAGGGTGGTCACACCGAGTATTGATTTGCTTTAGATTTCTCTTGTTCATTCACTTCGCATTTTGTTAATTGACACAAATAAATTATTAACACTTCTACTGTGAAACTGTTCTTACTTTGCCGCATTTTATTTCACACTTGCCTAATACTTTAGCATAGTACTATACATCATTTTTTTTTATTTTCAAAAAAATTCTAAAATGCAAAGTTATTACAAATAGATATACATTATTTTCGTCTTAATATTTTTATTTCTAGAAGTAAGTCAAGGCTTTGTGATACTTTACTTCCAGACTAAATTAGTATAAATATTAAATCACATCCTTGTTTTTTTCTGTGTAGATTATGTTTTGTGATTTTCCATAATTGGGATGAAAAGCAGTTGAGGTAGGGAATTTGAAAAAGGCCTTCATTAACAAAAGTCGTTATCATGCCAGACTGACCGTCGAGACATCTTGCCAACGGACACCTTGCCAGCCTCCTGGAGCTTGAAAGTTTGTGAACCCTTTAGAATTTTCTATGTTTCTACATAAATATGAGCTAAAACATCATCAGATTTTCACACAAGTCCTAAAAGTAGATAAAGAGAACCCAGTTAAACAAATCAGACAAAAATATTATACTTGGTCATTTATTTATTAAGGAAAATGATCCAATATTACATAGTAATGAGTGGCAAAAGTATGTGAACTTCTAGGATTAGCAGTTAATTTGAAGGTGAAATTAGAGTCAGGTGTTTTCAATCAATGGGATGCCAATCAGGTGTGAGTGGGCACCCTGTTTTATTTAAAGAACATGGATCTATCAAAGTCTGCTCTTCACAACACATGTTTGTGGAAGTGTATCATGGCATGAACAAAGAAGATTTCTGAGGAGCTCAGAAACAGACATGCTGGTGCTCATCAGGCTGGAGAAGGTTACAAAACCATCTCTAAAGAGCTTGGACTCCACCAATCCACAGTCAGACAGATTGTGTACAAATGGAGGGAATTCAAGACCATTGTTACCCTCCCCAGGAGTGGTCGACCACAAGGTGTGAAATAGTTGGCGAGGTCACACAGGACCCAGAGTAACTCTCACACTGGCCAAATGTTAATGTTTTTCATGAGTCCACCATTCAGAAAATACTGAACAGCAATGGTGTGCATGGCCAGGGTTGCAAAGGAGAAATCCACTGCTCTCCAAAATGGAACATTACTGCTCGTCTGCAGTTTGCTAAAGATCAACGTGGACGAGCCAGAATGCTATTGGAAGAATGTTTTGTGGACAGACGAGAGCAAAGTAGAACTTTTTAGATTAAGCGTTATGTTTTGGAGAAAGGAAAACACTGCATTCCAGCATAAAAGAACCTTCGATCCCATCTGTGTAACATGGGTGGTGATAGTATCATGGCTTGGGCCTGTTTTTTGCTGCATCTGGGCAGGCGGCTTGCCATCATTGATGGAAAAATGAATACTGAAATATATCAGAGAATTCTTAAGGAAAATGTCAGGACATCTTCCATTTAACTGAATCTCAGGAGAAGGGTGGTCATGCAGCAAGACAAACGACCCTAAGCACACAAGCCGTTCCACCCAAAGAATGGTTAAAAGAAGAATAAAGCTAATGTTTTGGGAATGGCCAAGTCAAAGTCCTGACCTTAATCCAATGGAAATGTGTGGAAGGACCTGAAGCAAGCAGCTAATGTGAGGGAAAAAACCACCCATCCCCCCCCCCCCCCGCCAGTGACCCTCCGCCGCTCCGTTTCCACTGGCCGGGCGGAGGTATAAATCAATGGAAGGCGCAAAGCCACAGTGAGCGGGAGAGAGACCGGTGGAAGGGGCAGGCGTGCGGGGGAATTGCGCAAACGCGCGGTAGAGCCGAGAGCGATGCGGCGAGGACGACGAGACGGACATAGGGGCCCGGGAGTAGCCAGTGGAGCGGAGATCGGAGGGATAGGAGAGGAAAGAGCAAAGACGGTAGAGGGGGAGGAGGCGGAGTAGGAACAACAAATTCCTGTCGCACAATCGCCTCTCCGTTAACAAGTAGAGCAGAAGCGGCAATAACGACAAGTGGAAGGACCTGAAGCAAGCAGCTAATGTGAGGAAAGGCGGACCCCCAACATCCCTAGAGCTTGAAAGCTGTTCTGTACGGAGGAGATTGGGCTTTAAAATTCCTCACTCCGGTGTGTGCAGGACTGATCAACAGCTACAGGAAACATTTAGCTGCAGTTATTACTGCCACAGGGGGGTCACACCAGATACTGAAAGCAAAGGATTCACATACTTTTGCCACTCACTAATATATAATATTGGATCATTTTCCTCAATAAAATAATGATCAAGTATAATATTTTTGTGTCATTTGATTATCTGGGTTCTCTTTATCTACTGATGATGTTTTAGGTCATATTATGCGGCAATATAGAAAAATTGTAAAAGGTTCACAAACTTTCAAACGCCACTGTAAAATGGTTGAGTTAGTTAGTCATTAAGAGTGGTTTGGTGTGAAACACTCCATTCTAGAGAAACGTACTGAGTCAGAATTGTTCACGGTGGTGATGAGAGGAACCAGATAAAGGGTGAGTGCAAAAAAGTATTTAGTCGCAGCCGACTGATTGGATGCATGTTCTCCAACTTAGAAAAGACGAGAGAGGTCTGTAATTTTCATCATAGGTACAACGTCAACTATGAGAGACAAAATGAGAAAAAAAATCCAGAAAATCACATTGTTAGGATTTTTTTTAAGAATTTAATTGTTAAGTATGGTGGTGTAAAAATAAGTATTTGGTCACCCACAAACAACCCTTCTGTCCTCAAACTCATTACCTGTATTAATGGCACCTGTTTTTGACCTCGTTATCTGTATAAAAGACACCTGTCCACAGCCTAAAACAGTCAGACTTTAAAACTCAACCATGGCCAAGACCAAAGAGCTGTTTGAGGACACTAGAAAGAAAATTGTAGACCTGCACCAGGCTGGCAAGAGTGACATCTTACAATCGGCAAGCAAGGTTGGTGTGAATAAATCAACTGTGGGAGCAATTGTAAGACACTTGCAAAAGATCTCATCCTGTGGGGTCCTAAATGGGTCATGAGAAGCTTCTTAGCAAAAATCCCAGAACTACACGGCGGAACCTGATGAATGACCTGCAGAGAGCTGGGACAAAAGTAACAAAGGCTACCATCAGTAACACACTACGCCGAGAGGGACTCCAGATCCTGCAGGTGCCAGACGTGCCCCCTGCTTAAGCCAGTCCGTCCAAGTCCGTCTGAAGTTTGCCAGAGAGCATATGGATGATCCCAGAAGAGGATTGGGGAGAAAATGAAACAAAATAGAAACTTTTTGGTAAAATCTCCACTCGTCGTGTTTGGAGGAAGAAAAATGCTGAGTTGCATCCCAAGAACAACCACACCTACTGTGAAGCAATGGGGGTGGAAACATAATTCTTTTGGGCTGTTTTTCTGCAAATGGACAGGATGACTGATCCCGTGTTAAGGAAGAAAGAACGGGGGCCATGTATCGTAAGCCCAAAACCTCCTTCCATCAGTTGAGAGCATTGAAGTTGGAACGTGGCTGGGGTCTTCCAGCATGACATTGATCCCAAACACACCACTCGGGCAACGAAGGAGTGGCTGTGTAAGAAGCATTTCAAAGTCCTGGAGTGGCCTAGCCAGTCTCCAGACCTTAACCCCATATAAAATTTGTGGAGGGGAGTTGAATGTCCGTGTTGCCCCAGAACATCACAGCTCTCTAGAGGAGATCTGCATGGAGGAATGGGACAAAATTACCAGCTACAGTGTGTGCCCACCTGGTGAAGACTTACAGGAAATGTTTGACCTCTGTCATTTCCAACAAAGGCTAGTTACAAAGTGTTGAGTTGGACCAAATTTATTGACCACATACTTATTTTACACCATAATTTACAATTAAATTCTTTAAAAATCCTACAATGTGATTTCCTGGATTTTGTTTTCTGATTTTGTCTCTCATAGTTGAAGTGTACCTGTGATGAAAATTACAGACCTCTCTCATCTTTCTAAGTAGGAGAACTTGCACAATCAGTGGCTGAATAAATACTTTTTTGCCCCACTGTATGTAAAAATATATGAAATAACATTTAGTTTATATGACTAAAAATGTATAGGTAGCGCAGCACAGAGCTTACAGGCTCGTTAACTCTGCTAGCAAGCAAACCGGTTAACAAGCTCAGATCTAATGATCCTTCAATGATAATTTGAATATCAATAAATGTGGTAAATTAATATGGAAATTGACTGAATGAGTTCTCAGTGGGATTATTGCAGGACTGTCTCAGGCTGTGTGAAAGCCATAATTACCGGTCAGTCTCATTTCTTTTTCCTGCTGATAAGCTCAAATACTTATTTTTTTTAGGGTAAAAGCAGCATGAGAGGTTTGTACCTGTGAAACTATAAATGACCCTTAGAGTAAGAGAAAAGGCTCATTTTTGACACGTGGATTGACAACCTGAGAATTTTGCGAGATTAGACCACTGTGCCTGGGTTAGAAGTCATTAATAAATTACAGGGAAGTGTCATTTGTGAAGTGGATCCCTCTTAGGAATGAAAAGGTCACTATACCGGACAGGCTTAGGTGGCTTATTCCTCTAAAAGAGCAAAAAAAACCTATTTGAGTACATCAGCATTTTACAAATAACTGTATTATTAATTCTATTTTTGTAACTTTTTAGGTTAATCTTTTTCCAAATCAAATAAATGCCTTGCTGTTCTTTAAATGAAGTCATATGCAAAAGTTTAGACATCTCTTAATTGACATATGTAAGATCTAAAACAACTAGTGCTGGGCGGTGGCAGAATGGGCATTTATATGGGCTTGTAGCTTACTCTACTGTCAGGAGTATATACTGTATGACCTAAAACATCATCAGATTTTCACACAAGCCCTAAAAGTAGATAAAGACAACCCAGTTAAACAAATGAGGCAAAATATTATACTTGGTCATTTATTTATTGAGGAAAATGATCCAATATTACATATTAGTGAGTGGCAAAAGTATGTGAACCCCTAGGATTAGCAGTTAATTTGAAGGTGAAATTAGAATCAGGTGTTTTCAATCAATGGGATGACAATCAGGTACGAGTGGGCACCCTGTTTTATTTAAAGAACAGGGATCTATCAAAGTCTGCTCTTCACAACACACATGTTTGTGGAAGTGTAATCATGGTACGAACAAAGAGATTTCTGAGGACCTCAGAAAAAAGAGTTGTTGTATGCTCATCAGGCTGGAAAAGGTTACAAAACCATCTCTAAAGAGTTTGGGACTCCACCAATCTACAGTCAGAAAGATTGTGTACAAATGGGAGGAATTCAAGACCATTGTTACCCTCCCCAGGAGTGGTCCCCGACCAACAAAGATCACTCCAAGAGCAAGGCGTTTGCGTAATAGTTGGCGAGGTCACAAATGGAGGAGCCCAGGGTAAACGTCTAAGCAACTGAAGGCCTCTCTCACATTGGCTAATGTTAATGTTCATGAGTCCACATCAGAAGAAACTGAAACAACAATGGGGTGCATGGCAGGGTTGCAAGGAGAAAGCCACTGCTCTCCAAAAAGAACATTGCTGCTCGTCTGCAGTTTTGCTAAAGATCAAGTGGACGAGCCAGAAGGCTATTGGAAGAATGTTTTGTGGATGGAGAGACCAAAATAGAATTTTATGGTTTTAAAAGGAAAAGGCGTTATGTTTGGAGAAAGGAAAACACTGCATTCCAGCATAAGAACCTTATCCCATCTGTGAAACATGGTGGTGTATGTATATCATGGCTTGGGCCTGTTTTGCTGCATCTGGGCCAGGATGGCTTGCCATCATTGATGAATTATATCAGAGAATTCTAAAGGAAAATGTCAGAACATCTGTCCATGGACTGAATCTCAGGAGAAGGTGGGTCATGCAGCAAGACAACAACCCTAAGCACACAAGCTGTTCTACCAAAGAATGGTTATAGGAAGAATAAAGTTAAGGTTTAGAATGGCCAAGTCAAAAGTTCCTGATCTTAATCCCAATCGAAATGTTGTGGAAGGACCTGAAGCGAGCAGCTAATGTGAGGAAACCCACCAACATCCCAGAGCTGAAGCTGTTCTGTACGGAGGAATGGGCTAAAATTCCTCCAAGCCGGTGTGCAGGACTGACCAACAGCTACAGGAAACGTTTAGCTGCAGTTATTGCTGCACAGGGGGGTCACACCAGATACTGAAAGCAAAGGTTCACATACTTTCAATATGTAATATTGGATCATTTTCCTCAATAAATAAATGACCACGTATAATAATTTTGTCTCATTTGTTTAACTGGGTTCTCTTTATCTACTCATAGGACTTGTGGAAAAATCTGATGATGTTTTATATATATATATTTATGCAGAAATGTAGAACATTCGAAAAAGTTCTCAAACTTTCAAGCAACACTGTATTGTTTCACTCTAATATTGTAATCACTTACATATATCATCATTACATTCACACATCTTGTTAATCGCAGAAATATGTTACAATACATCAGTAGATCATAAATAGAAAGCACTTTTTGCCCAAAATATAACTATTGGTGTTAGTTAGCATACATTGCATTTTCACAATAATGACCAAGTTTGTAATATTATTATTATTATTATTATTATTATTATTATTAACTGATAAGATTTCATTTTTACATTATAACAGAACACACATCCAATGCAGATGTAAATGTATGCACCTTTACAAGCTTGTCTAGAAAGAGCAAATACAGCCTGAAAATTTGAAAATGGCGACTCGCTCTCATACAAAGGTTTTGACATGTTTTGTTTTCTAAATGAAAAGACAGTGCTCAATTTTAATGCCCAAATTTGAAGTCATATTGGAAAAAAATAAACATGCACAGCTTGAAAACTGTTCTGTAATGTGGGGCACCCCTGGTCTGTGCATGTCACATGTCATAAAGACCCGGACCTCACGATGAAGAGCACTGAGACACAGGAGCCCCTGGTTATGCGAGAATATCAGGACACATGCATGAAGTTCAATCGGAATTGTACAGATGTTTGTAGGGGTCCATACAAACATGTGATTTGAACAGGGGTGTAAAAAATTGTGTGTGTAACTGTGCATAATCTAACTGACTATCTGACTAACCGACAGTGCTGCTTGTGTAGGATTAGTTTAAATGTGTATAGTTTAATTGTTCAACTCATTATCACACTGTGTTTATACGCCTTGCATTTGGGATACAGCCTTATTCGCATAGTGTTTACAGAACATAAGAAATACTGCCACAAGTTCCTACAACATTCCTTCCTGTAGATTTTCATTCTCAGAACTGATTATAGTGGCTGTACTTATACAGCCTCTATGTACTACTGCATTAAAACAAGCGTGACGGGAGAGAACAGAAGGGAAATTCATTTCAAACATCCCAAAATGTTCTCCACACACTTGTGACATTCTGAAAGTTATTCCAAGCTTCATAATGGATCATGCTTTGTCTTCCTTGTGACTTGACTTGACTCTGTATGATGCTAGAAGGCACTGCTCAGACTCAAATCTGGGTCTCTGTGGTGATGGGCTAACAAACTGCTGCTGCACCACACCAGCACCAAGAGGGAATATGAGTTTAGTAAACGATGCACTAATATGCTGAGGTGGTAAGTAAATAAGTACAAGTACTTCGTTACTGCACTTAAGTATATTTTTTAGGCATCGGTACTTTACTTGACTATTTCTGTAACTTTTTACTTACATTTCAAAAGAAAAGTCTATACTTTTTACTCACTGCGTTTTCAAAACAGGCATGTTACTTTAGCTTTTATGGATCTTTTTATTCTATTTTACATATCTGTTATCTTTCTGTTTTTATTTAGACGAGTCTAGTCATAGCAAATTGGAATGCTAGGTTTATACTTGACTCATTGTAACTGAGGACCCAATAGCTTGGCAGGGGCAAGATTGGAACCCTTGACCTTCTGGTCCATAGTTCAGTACTATAACCACTAAGCTACAACAGTCCAATAGTGTAGTGGAGTGTTTAAAAGAAGAACCTCTCTTCAAAAAATCGGTGAAGCTGCAGTTTGTTCGGCTAAAATGCAGTGACAGTGTTTCAGAGTCAATGATAATAACTGTTGTTTGGGTTAAATATCACAATTTACTGCATGACTGAATATTACCATGTCTAGTTATGAGCAATTTAACAGAAGTTATTTAAAAAATCCAAAGTATTCTGTATATTTTTGTTCCTCATGTCTGAAGATGTTTGATTCTGTTCTTGCTGTGGTTAGCTAAAGATGATAAGGTCATTTGTATGATTTGTACAGATGATTCATGTAGTTGTAGTACAAATCATTACAAATTCAAAAATGGAGTTAAAACATCCTCTTAACTTTTTTACTTTAAGTACATATAGTAGCATGCACTTTTATACTTCTGCTTGAGTAAAATATATAAGCCAGATTAGTAGTATTATTATTTTAAGTAAAGAACTTGAAAAAACCTTGGATACACGAAAATTGTACAGAACTCATGCTGAGTGCAAGGTTAGCATTTGGCAGATGGGTTAGCATTGTGTAACGATTTAAAAAACTGAGATTTAGAGAGAAAGCCACAGCACACATAAGAACAAGTATATCTCATGCACTCTGATATCATTCAGAATTCATTGTTCCATCAATGATGGCAAGCCGTCCTGCCCAGATGCAGCAAAACGGGCCCAATGACAGACCATGTTTCACAGATGGGATAAGGTTCTTATGCTGGAATGCAGTGTTTTACTTTCTCCAAACATAACACTTTTCTTTTAAACCAAGAAGTTCTATTTTGGTCTCATCCTTCTACAAAATATTCTTCCAATAGCCTTCTGGCTCGTCCATGTGATCTTTAGCAAACTGCAGACGAGCAGCAACTCATGAACATTAACATTAGCCAATGTGAGAGAGGCCTTCAGTTGCTTAGAAGTTACCCTGGGGTCCTTTGTGACCTCACCAACTATTACACGCCTTGCTCTTGGAGTGATCTTTGTTGGGCGACCACTCCTGGGGAGGGTAACAATGGTCTTGAATTCCCTCCATTTGTACACAATAAATATTGTAAATATTTAATTTTGGAGGTATTATTATCATTTCTTTTGTGTTTCAAGTGTGAATGTTTTGTCTTTGAGCCACTGTTGTACATTATGTTTAAGTTTACATTTTCAATTTAGGAGGCATAATTGTGATTTTTTTTTTTTTTAGATAAAATTTCAGACTTATTAGACAGATTTATGCTTTATTATGGATTTTTTTTGTCGTTTTACTTGTACGCTTTCAGTGTTGGAGTCAATACATAATTTTTTTGTTTTTATGTTTCCTTTTTCTTCTGTTAAGCTCAGGATAAATCATAAGTTATGATAAGTAATTGCAGAGTGAGGGGAAGAGCACATTTAAAAGGACAGCGCCCAAATACTCAGCCTTTGACCTGCTTATGATATATACACCAAGTCGGCTCCCTGACCTCTGTTCTTATCCACACAGAAGAACCTTAATTAGCGTAATTGTTAATCTCCTGTCAGGAGTGGCGAAAGAATCTAAGCAGATGGGGAGAGAGAGAGAGAGAGAGAGAGAGAGAGAGAGAGAGAGAGAGAGAGAGAGAGAGAGAGAGAAACACTTTTGTGTTCAGCACTGAACACATAAGTGCAAAGGTTTTGACACTTTTTCAAATGTTCTCAGAGGTTCATTGACTCATTATGGTACATTTGTTCCGTGCAGAGGGGTGCCTAAACTTTTGGATCAGACTGCATAATCGAGGGTTAGAGAGGTTACACAGTTTACAGAGGTGAGATGAAGTGAAGTAATATAAGCACTTTTTTACTGTACCTGTGTCATTTTGAAATATCTGTATTTTGGGGTATTTCTTTTACTTAACACATTTCTAGTTTTGGTAACAGACAGCTTCTATCAATGCACCAAATTCTGTTCATAAAGGATGGATAATGAAACTCTAATGTGAGGTAATCATCATTACCAAACTTCTTTGCATAAGTTTAGAAAATTCTGTCAAGATTCATTCTTTCTGTCAAGATTCCATTTACATTTACATTTATGTCATTTAGCAGGCGCCTTTATCCAAAACTACTTACAACTGACACAATCTTACAATCCAAGCAATTGTGGGTTTAGGGCCTTGCTCAGTGGAACAACAGATCCTTAAGATTTTTAAGATTTACAGACATCCAGAGTTATTTATGACTGATACAGCCTCATAATATAAGCAACTGTGGACAGATTGGCAGCGGTGGGATTTGAATGCTGGACCTTCTGGTCCATAGTTCAGCACTTTAACCACTAAAAATCTCCCTGTATCTGCATGGGTTTCCTCTGGGAATTTAGATCAGCTGGTGTTTCAAAAGAGTCCGAGTTAAGGATCATCCCTGAGCACTGAAAGAATGACCCATGCTGGCCCTGCAATGAGTTTAACATGAATACGCTCCGGACCCCTTGTCACGCTGACCATCCTCTATGTGGAGTGTAACAATGACATATCTCAGCTCTGAAACACATGTAATCCTCAATAATTATCCTTTATTGGCCCAAATAAAAAAATGCAATGAAGAAGGTTTAAATATAAACCCAATTTCAACCGAATCTTAATCAAAATTATGATCAAAAGTCAGTTTATTTGAGCTACACTGCATTTTCAGGGTACGTGTTAGTTAGAAACAGTCAATTAACAACATGTACAGGCACACCAATCATTGAGGGTGGACAGGTTGGTCTGGGGATCATCCCAAGACTGCAACAGCGACCTCTGCTGGCCCCATGATCCATGGTACACTTACAATGCTCTCTGGGATTGGCTCTGGAACCTCCACAACCCTCACCAAGAAAAAGTGGGGTTAAAATTTTTTTTAAAAGGAAGTACTCATGAACTTGCACTTTTACTACAACACTTTCTGATAAATCTTTATGAATAAAAATGCACAAAAAAGCTCTGACTGTTACTACAGGAACTTTTGTGTGTCCTCAGAATGACCCAGTGTCAGGATTAAGATTAATGGTTAGGGTTAGAGTTTAGGGATTATGTTTAGAGATAATTTTAGGATTCATGGGGTAGGATTTAGAGCTTAGGGATTAGGATTAAAATTAGGGGTTACGTAAGGTTTATGAGTTAGAGTTATGATCAGAATTGGATTAGGGTTAGATGTTATGGGGTTGGGATTTGGGATTGAGGTTAGGGTCAATAGATAGGGGCTAGCTTAAGAGAGATCAATCATTAGGGTTAGGATTAGCAGTTAAGGTTGGGGTTTATTGGTTAGGAACTAGAGTTATAATCAAGTTTGGGGCTAGGGTCTAGACTGGGGTTCGGGTTAAAGGAAGGATTCAAGATGTAGGGCTGGAGTCAGGATTAGGGGTTAAGCGTAGTGTTGGGAGTTATCTTTAGAGTTTAGGGTTAAGACTAGAGAGAATCTTGGGGGTAGGATTAAGAATAGGGTTTGGGGTTTAAGGTTGTGATTATTTACCTACAGTATTACACAGTGGAAGGTCCTCATAAATATAATACAGTATAAAAATATTCATAGTAATATATAGAGTGTGTGTGTGTGTGTGTGCGTGCTGGGTTTAATTGTTCAGCATACTCTTGTTAAATATAAATAAAAACAAAGCAGTATGCATATGTTTGCTTAAACAACCTATAGGACTGTGATAATGAGCAATTTTATCTTGGGGAACGTTAGCATGGGTAATGCTAGTAGGAAAAGCGTTAGCATCAGGACTATTAGCAGGACACACAAATGCACACACACACACACACACACACACACACACACACACACACACACACACACACATTGTGTTAGAGTATCTGAGCCAGATTTGTGTAATTTGTTCTGAGTAAGAGGATCATCAGAGCAACAAAACTCGAGCTAAAGGCTTCAGCGGTCCAGAGCTAAATGAGCTTACAGTCACAATCTACAACATGCTAGGTGTAGCAGGTGAGCTCCTGCTAAAAGTAAAACGCTATATTCCTGCACCACAATGAGACAACACAATCTCATTTAAAAATTGGTTTTGGAAAAAAAATTAGTTTTTTAATGGGCTTGAGTGAAGAAGCTAAATGGTAACAGTTTCTGGCTGGTAATTAATAGGAAATTTGCATCTTGACATTTGAACCACAGTCGTTTATTAAGATGTGCAGACATATGTTTGTTAAGCTTGTTCCCTGAGAGGTGCATTTCCTGACGAAAATGCGAGTGCAATTACAGCTCTGCAGTCTTCGACGCTGCTCAGCGTACATGAAAACCCTATTCCATTATCAGATGAATCACCCTCAAAGTTTCAAATGTCTAACTCAAAATTAAAATATTTCCATTTGTTAACTTTGAGGAGTTATGGGCCACTGTGGGGCCCCCAAAAGTCTGATTAGCACCCAAAGCATAAAATTCCAATTTCATTACCAGCTGAATCATCCTGAAAAATTCCGTTTGTCCAGCTGAATGTCACGGAACTCGGACTTGCAAACGGCTATCCCCACTGCTAGGGGCGATTTGGACTGTGACAGTTACGGTGCTCTGCCAGACTGCGGAGCACCCGAAGGAGAGGCTAGGGCCCTAGAAAGGATTGCTTTCAGCTGTCCTTTACTGTATTTAAGCAGGGTCCTAGCTCTCCCTCCTTGCGAGGATTTGTGTTTGGTTCACAGACCTTTTGACTGTTGCGGCGTTTTGTGGTTTATCACCGCTTTTGTTTTCACTCGTGTCTGCTCGCACTATTACGTCAAGGAATATGTATGTCTCTGTCTCGCGGTAAGTACACTTCTATTTATGCCTTGCAGTAAAGCCCGCTCATGTTTATGTCTCGTGGTTAAAACCCGCTTATGTAAGTTGCGTTGCTTTGCATGTCCTTTGTTTAATTTCGGTTTGCTCCATGGTTCCTTCGTTAAAGTTTATAAATAAAGCATGGTTATTTATGTTGAGCCTGGGCACATCTCAGTTCTGCCCGTAAGGCCCCACAATGACAGAAAACCCCGCCAAACAATGGAGACGGCAGGTTCCCTAACTGACCTGTGTCTCCCAGAACAGTTCGATGGCAGCCCTGTTTACTGCAAGCAGTTTGTTAGCCAGTGTAGCCGTTACCTGACTTTGTTCCCCTTTCGTCTCGGAGTACGCACTGGTATCATTTATTTTTCTTTGCCTAACGGGAAGGGCTTTACGTTGGGCCACCAAGGTCTGGCCGGTGCTAAAGGCTGGGACCGTGGGGGAAATTTTTGATGAATTAGTGTTTTGCCATGGGATTTTTCTGACATCAAGTCTACGCAAGCTAGCTCAAGGCCGATGTCCACCAGCTGCCCACAAGAGTCCCCGTTCGTTAGTTGCAGTAAGAAGTTGGTCAAGTACAAGCTCATGTCCCGTAGCTTAGCGGTTGAACATGTTAGCCTTGTATCTGAACCTGCTTGCGCCGTAGCTGAGCACGCCGCGCCTGTTAGCTCTGTAGATGAGCGGTCAGCACCTGTAGCTCATTACTTGAGCAGTTAGAGCTCAGAAGCCCAAAATTTGGGCTTGCTAGCTCCATAATTGAGCACGGCAGCTCAGTACTTGAACCGATAGCATCCAGTAGCCCTGTATTTGAGCACGCTAGCTCAGTACCTCAGCAGATAGCGTCCAGTAGCCCTGTATTTGAGCATGCTAGCTCAGTACTTGAGCCGATAGCATCCAGTAGCCCTGAATTTGAACACACTAGCGCAGTATCTAAGCCAATGGCGCCCAGTAGCTCAGCATTCGAGTATGTAAACTTCATAGGTGAGCAAGTTTGCTTTGTGTCTAGGCCTGCTGGCTCCGTATCTGAGCACGCCATGCCTCATAGCTAAGTAGATGAGCCGTCCACGTCCTGTAGCTCAGTACCGGAGCAGTTAGCGTCCAATAGCCGAGTATGTGGGCCCGCTACATCCATACAGGTAGTCCTCGACTTACGACGCAGATCCGTTCCTAGGTGGTGTCGTAAACCGATTTTCGGTGTAAGTCGGAACACACGTACATACTATTACGGTTCGGCATCCTACACGATGGCGAATCGTGAAAATGAGACAAAAGGATTATAGGACCCAATCGCAGTTAGCTCCAGATGGTAGTGATGAACTGAAATGAATAGAATAAATAAAACAGTGATTAATAAAATACACGAATGGCAGACAAAGAAAAAAGAGAGACTTTGTGTGTGTCACGGCCGCGTCTGTAGGGGCAGAGAAAGGCGCGGGGCGCGGCAGCGTTTTATACGCACTGATGTGCTTTAACCAATGTGGAGGTCTCCCTCTTTAAAATGCTCAAATGATATTAAACAGAGAAATACTCATTTTAAACAGGAGAGGAAACAGCGCTAGAGCGCGGCTTTGTAAATGCACTACAAAAAAATGATGAGATATAACTGAGAACACACACAGGTGATTAACTGAAGTCGTCTCTGCATTCAACTAGGCAGAGATCGGTGCTGAAGCCCCGTTCAAACACACCTGACGCAGTCAAACTGAGGAAATCTCTGTTTTAAACTGTCAGAGATCAGCGCTAGAGGAGCGCGCACGTTTATACAAACACACACACACACACACAAACACACACACACACACCACCACAAACACACAAACACACACCACACACACGCTCGCTTTGAGCGGCTGCTCTCGTCTGGTTTCAACGCAGAGAATTTCTTCAGTTAGTCGTGTGTGTGTCTGTCGTGTGTAAGTGCAGCGCTCCTCTCGCACTTATCTCGAAAGTTTTTTTTAAAAACAGAATTCATTCAGTTAGGCGTGAGTTCAAGCGGTAGTAGTACACACAGGGAAGCCGGAAGAAACGCGTCAGATGTGAGATTAGGATAAGGCTAACAGACGCGATCTGAAAGAACGAGGTGGAAAGTGGATGGAAGGGGGAAAAATTGTGATGGAAGGGCGGCGTGGTGCGCAGGTGCACGAGTGAGCAGTGGGGCGAAGGTGGGCGTGGTGCGAGAGCGAAGAGTGACAGTAATTATCAAAAAACAGCCTCATAACCTGTATTCTTCCGCCGTGCACACCAAACACGAAGTTCGCGTTATGAAGTTTACGACGCAAAACCACTTAAAGTCGAAAAAAGGCTTTATACAGTAAATGGGAGAAGCGTCGTAACTACGAAACGTCGTAACTCGAGACCGTCGTAACCCGAGGACTACCTGTATCTGAGTGTGTTAGCTCAGTTGTTGAGCATGTTAGCTCAATACTTGTGCCTGCTAGTGCCATAGGTGAGCACGCTGCGCCTGTTAGCTCAGTACTTGAGCCGTTAGTACCCAGTATCTGAGCATGTTACCTCAGTATTCAAGTATGTAAGTGTAGCACTTGTCTATAGCTCCTGCTAATACACAAAGGTGTGATAACTACAATGAGGGTATCAATTGGACCAGATAGGTTCGCTCAGGGAGCAGAACACTTGAAAGAAATGAGACCAGAGACGTGGTAATAACGAAGTGTATTGAAAGAAAACAATGAATGTGTTATTAAATAAAACTCTATAACAAAATAAAATTTACAGTATCTCGGTTCCCAAAAAATAAGAACTTAACAACCTTCAGATCATCAATGAAAATGGCAAGTATTCACCCCTTTGTTATATTCAAATGTTCTATTAATTACTATTATTTATCAACGACGTGAGTCACCGTGGTGTTCGTTATGTGTAGGTAGTATGTCTATAGCAATCGTGTGAGACGTATTAATACTATACAGCCTGTTTGTTATATTCATTGTTTAATTCTGAAAAGTACTCTTTCACTTTTCTTTTCTATGGTTCCCTTATTTACAGAAGGTTGGTTGCGGTAAAGCCGTAAGTTATTATACTTTATAGTGAATAGTTTAGTTTTTCTTTTAGCGCATTTTATTTCGGATTATGTTCTATTGTAGACTCAACTTTAGATCATTTAACCAGGACCATTGTTGAATGTTACCCAAAACAAACCCATGATCGAACACACCAACCGAAAGAAAAACAAACCAAAAAACAACTGGTATCAACCACTTACAGATGACAGAGAAAAAATAGATAAAAAACAGTGTCAATAACACTTTTCTTTCTTTTCAGTCCTCAAATGTCAATCAATGCTCCTTTACTTCTCAACGTGTATGTAAGTTGTTTTTCTTCCTTTTCTTAAAAGAAATAAAAATAAGCGTTCTTTGTCAAAGATGTGAAAAAACTCAGATCACTAAGATGTCAAGCGTCCATGGGTATAAAAACTACTCAACAGATATCCAAAGGAAAAAATATACTAAGGAGTGAGTTGGGTTGTCCGTTAGGGATTGGCTCGCCCTCCTGGACACCATGCAGCGCACCGGCCAGGTGCAGTGGACGAGGTGAAAGGAATTGTCTTGAAGCGTGCAATCATTTCCACCAAACAAAAAAAAACTGATCGGTTAACATAAAAACAGTGTCTGAGAAACTCCATGTCACCCGAATTTTCACACAAAATACCCATTTTTCAGCAGTACTATCACAGAACAGTGTTTAAACAATCAGAAACGATTACTTTCCACCAAAAGCCACAAGTAATGGATAAAAACAACAGCTTATTTAACAGTTAGCTTGGCTTTGTATTATGTACAATAGGGTTAACTTAGCATAGATTCCCATTACACTGGATAGTTAGCTAATCATAGCAAGTGGTTTTAGCCGCTAGGCTAATTAGCGCTATTTTATACTCTTATTTACTTGGCCATTACGGTCAAAATACAATTAAAAGTGTGTTCAACACTCACCGAATCCTATCCAGGGCTTATACACACCATTCCAGAGTATTGGAAAGTTTTACTAGCCACAATGAGTGAACTTCTCTCCCCTCCTCTGCTTCACAGACTCGCCTCTAACAGTAATCAGCTCTGTAAGTGACTTATTCACTAATGGACGCTAAATCTTAACGTTTTATAGTATTTATTTTTAATACTTTGAGCTGAGGTCTGTACGTGATCTGTCTCTTTCTCCGACCGAACTCTCTCTGAATAAACGGGGTTGGCGCCTGCTGACCAACTTAACTCGCCTCTTCTTTAGAGGATTATCATTGGCCGCTGCTTTGCGCATTGGAGTTTCTACTTTATTATAATTATTTTTAATAATTAAAATCAGTTTATTCTTTCACATTTCCCCACTATTTTCACCCTATTTGGAAGAGTTTTTGTCCATTAAGTCATTTGTATGCTATTTCTGAATAAAAGAAAATTATAATTATTTATATTACCCTTTTATCAGTGTCTTTTTGTTACCCATAGGAGACCTGGGTTACATAAGCTCTTTAGATGAGCACGTTAGCCCTATATTTGCGCCCGCTTGCTTAGTACCTGAGCCGATAGCATCTAGTAGCCTTGGATTTGTGCTTGTTTGCGACGTATTTGAGCGCGCTAGCTCCGTAGAAGAGGAGTTAGTGCCCCATAGCTCAGGAGCTGGGCCGTTAGCACCCAGAAACTTAGTATCTGTGCATGTTAACTTGACTTTTGAGCATGTTAGTCTCGCATCTGGGTCCGCTAGCTCCAAATCTGAGCCCGCTGAGCCTCATAGTTCCATAGATGTTAGCACCCTGTAGCTCAGTACTGGAGCAGTTAGCATCTAATGGCCTAGCATTTCGGCATGTTAGCTCCATATGTGAGCAGGCTAGCTCCGTAGAGGAGCCATTAGCACCCCATAGCCCCATGTTTGAGCATGTTAGCTTCATGGATGAGCACCCTAGCTTCGTAGTTGAGCATGTTTGCTCTGTGTTTAAGTCATTGGCGCGACCTGGCTCTTTATCTGAGCCCGCCGCGCCCTTGGGTTCCGTATCCGAGCATGTTGATTCTGTACCTGAGTTTGTTAGTTCCGTATTTGAACCGTCAGCTTCTCCTGATGCCGTGTCTGAGCACGCAATACACCTTAGTGTTCAAAACAAGCCTGCTAACTCTGAATCTCAATTCGTTGGTTCCGTGGATGCACCGGTAGTGTCTTATAGCTTGGCATTCATTGACGCTGTGCCCTTTAGTTTTGTGTGTGAGCATGTTAACTCTGTAGGCGTGTCATTAGCATTGCATAGTTCCATATCCGAGTGTGTCGCACCCTCTGGTTCCATAAGCGAGTGTGTTAGCTCCGATTCTGAGTTTGTTTATCCTGTGTCTGAGTCGTTAGCATCGTATAGTTCCATCTCAGAGCGCGCCACACTTTGTGGTTTCGTGTCTGAGCATGTACGGTCTGTATCTGAGTTCGTTAACTCCGTGTCCTCCGTGCAGGTCACGCAACATAGTCCCGTATCAGAGTTTGTGATAACCCATAGTTTCGTACCTGTTCACGTTAGTTCTGTATCCGAGCACATCGGGTCTCTTAGTTCTATACCTGAGGACGATGCACCATGGACATTTGCGCCGACTCCTGTGCCATGGATGTTTGCACCGACCCCTGCGCCACGGACGCTTTACCTGAGGATGACAGCGCCAGTGCTTGTGCTGAGGTTGTCTGTTCCTGTGCCAGCCCCAAAGGCGTCCGTTCCAGTTCCTGTGCCAGCACCGAGGGCATCCATTCCAGTTCCTGTGCCAGTGCCGAGGGCGTCTGTTCCAGTTCCTGTGCCAGCGCCGAGGGCATCTTTTCCAGTTCCTGTGCCAGTGCCAAGGCCATCCGTTCCAGTTCCTGTGCCAGTGCCGAGGGCGTCCATTCCAGTTTCTGTACCAGCACCGAGGGCATCCGTTCCAGAGGCAGTATGCTCCAGAGAGGCTTTGCCAGAGGCCGTCTGGTCACCCCCCTAAGCGGTTAATGCCCGCTCATGTTTATGCCTCGCGGTAAAACCTGCTTATGTTAGTTGCGTTGCTTTGCATGTCCTTTGTTTAATTTTGGTTTGCTCCATGGTTTCTTTGTTAAAGTTTATCAATAAAGCATGGTTATTTATGATGAGCCTGGGCACGTCTCTGTTCTGCCAGTAAGGCCCCGCCGTGACACTAAAAATGTAATTTTACATTTGTTAACATTGGGGACACAAGGGCCACTGTGGGGCCCCTCCAGGACCGATCAGCAACAAAACCATAAAAGCCTTATTCCATTATGAGCTGAATCTTCCTGCAAAATTTCGAGTCTCTATAAATTTTATGTTCCCATTCATTAAGATTGGGGACAAATCACCAGAGCCATAGCCCAAGGGCCAATCATTGCCAAAATCACAAAAACCCGTCATGAGCATAACTATCTTGGGCCCATTCATTTCCTATGGGAAAATTTTGGTCTGGTTGGACTGGGTGTCACACACAGGCATACACAGGATGCGTATGAGGGAACAGCTCTACATTAACCTGGCAATCCCTTCTAGGGCACGCTCACCCCTGCACCCTGTGCTCTAGGGTTCTGGGTGTGTGCCCTACGACGGATTGCCGCCCTGTCTAGGGCTGTTCCTGCCTTGCGCCCTGTGTTGGCAGCTGGGCACTGGCTGTTCTGTGACCCTGACTAGGATTAAGCGGACAAAATGAATGAATGAATGAATGAATGAATGAATAATAACAATAGTAATAATAATAATAATAAATTCCGATAATTGTTTAGTGTTCCTATCAGGGGGCGCATTCCCGCCCCTAGGGGTCGCCGCGGGACCGCTAAATGCCGTGGCCGGCCACCTATAAAATGAGCTTCCTAATGCCGGCCTTCGGCGCACTGTCTCGCTATCCATGCGACATTTTCCGGAGAGTTCTTGTTTGGTGTTACCCTTCCACAAAACGGTTAAGGATAGTGGTAATCCCGTGTCGCACAGGAGGCGGGATGTGGTAAAGGCAAAAGCCTTGAGGTAATTGTTAGGGCCTTAGCCGGTTAGGTTAGGGAAAGCTTGGGGTAACGCCACTAACCTCCGTCTCTCTTTTCAGTCCGGGACGCCCGCGGCCATCTTCCGCTTCTCCCCGTTCCCTCGGGACGTTGGTAAGCTCCAGTCGCGGGTCCTGTCGTCTCCGGCATTATCCGGTGCTTACTGCACCCCGGGCTAAGTATAGCCTTTTTACATTTGACTTCCAAAAGCGTGCCTTGCGTTCTAGAGACGCACCGATTGCGCCTGGCTTGCCGAACCCCGGGCACATGCGCAGTCGAATAGCTACACCACACACACATCGCAGTGCACCGGCAGAGAGTAACGAGACACACAACACGGCCGCTCTGTCTCATTTAGGCGCAGCAGGCGTGTGCTCACGTTGCTTCCCTCTCCCATACACACAGAGTCAGCTCTGCACAGAGGGTTCCCACGAAACCCATAACGCGCGCTCACGCTCTGAGTTCTGTGTGTGCTTTCTGACGGGTTCATCTCCGCTTTTCTCCTTTCCCTTTTATTTTCCCTTTTTTGAGAAAGAGTTTGTCTTTATTAAATAGAATCCGTTTTTGTTTGAGATCGCCAGGAAGCGATTCCTTAGTTTGTCCTTAGGCTTATTGCCATCATTTCCTTTTGTCAGGTCACAGACTCCGTGGTGCAACGGTAGCTCTCCTGCCCCCGGAGATTGTGACTCTGGTCTCGAATCCCGTGACGGGCCACCTTCAGTAGCCCCCCCCCCGCTCGGTGACGGGATTTCTTTTCTACCTTCTATTTTTTCTTTGGGTCGCTTGGTGTGGACCCCCGCACTTGAGTCCGTTAATTCTCCTTTTTTTGGTGCGCCTCCACAGGCCCCCCGTAACAGTTCCTTTATGTATTAGTGTCCAGATAGTCCCTGTTTTATGATAGTCTGGTTTATGATTTTTCGACTTCACGATGAGAATCCGATACTGCACAAATACACACTCAGCAGAAACCATGTTCTGAATTCTGAATTTCGAATTTTCTCGGGCAAACAATACTCAGTACGATACTCTTCCATACTCTCCCATGCAGAATGACGAAATCGGCAGTGTGTGATGTAGGGAGTCACATGGCAGGAGTGATGAGCGCTGGGAAATGGAGTGAGGAAAAGCTGTTTTGTTTTTCACTTTCGATACATTATTCAATAGATGACATGAGAAATTCAGTACTTAATTATAAAATAAGCTTTATGTTAATGATTTTGCTTGACTGTTTGTTATGTAGTAATCTAAGTGCTTTAAGCATGCTTAAGGTAGGCTACACTACGACATATACAGTGTATATTAAACTTCTCGGTTCATCATACATTCAACTTATGATGAGTTTGATGGAATGTATCCCTATCATAAAAAGTGGAGTACCCCTATTGTATTTTCTCCAGATATACAATGTGTATTTGATACTGCACACGTTGGTACACATGATAAATGAGAGCCCATATACAGGGGAGACATGTAGCCCTAGCCAAATCTACAAACAACAGGCACTAGAACCAATCAGAAAGTCCCATGTAACACTGTATGCAGGTATGAGGAAGGAATATTTCCATTTGAAATAATTCAAAACAGGCTCTGGGTGGTGGTTTTTCCAGCAGGTACCTTGATGGCTAACCGTAGGTCAGAAACACAATGCCCATGTTGTGCAGCTGCAGGATGCCCGTGGTGATCTGGGCTGTGTAATAAACGATCCGATCCATCTCGATGTCCTTCTCTCCGATGTTGTAGATGTGGTACTTCAGGTCTCCGCTGTTCATCAGCGTCATGACCAGGCACAGGTGGGTTTTGATGTGGAAGGAGTAAGCCAGGGTGACGATGAAGGGGCTGTTTACTTTCTCCAGGATCTTCTTCTCCAGCAGAGCCATTTTCTCGCCGTGCTTTTTCTTCAGCCGCTTCTTACACAGCTTTTTGCAGGCATACATCTGCCCCGTGTTCTTCACCTGCCCTGCACACACCTGGAGAGCATTCAGCAAGGAGAATGTCATGTTTGGGAACATCATTTCCCAATCATCATCGTGATTTTGCTGTTGCACTTTAGGTAAGTGAATGTAGTACGTATTTAATCGTGATTCTAGAGGAAATTATATAAGCTTGACTTGTTATCCCTGTTGTCTGGACTTTAGCAATATGTTCAGATATGTAAAAATATTGGGTTGTGTGTCACCTAAGTGAAAATACATTATGCAACCTCTGCAATGAACAAACGTACAGTGGTGTGAAAAAGTGTTTCAGAACGTCAAACCAATTTAAATATTAGTCAAAGACAACACAAGTAAACACAAAATGCAGTTTTTTAATGAAGGTGTTTATTATTAAGGGAGAAAAAAATGCAAACCTCCATGGCTCTGTGTGAAAAAGTGATTGCCCTCTAAACCTAATAACTGGTTGGGCTGCCCTTAGCGGCAACAACTGCAACCAAGCGTTTGCAGTAACTTACAGTCTTTTACAGCGTTGTGGAGGAATTTTAGCCACTCATCTTTGCAGAATTGTTGTAATTCAGCTACATTGGAGGGTTTTCCAGCATGAACAGCCTTTTTAAGGTCATGCCACAGCATCTCAATAGGATTCAGGTCGGACTTTGTTCATTTTGTTTTCAAAAGTCTTCATTTTGTTTTTCTTCAGCCATTCTGAGGTGGACTTGTTGGTGTGTTTTGTATCATTGTCCTGCTGCAGAACCCAAGTTCATTTCAGCTTGAGCTCACGAACAGATGGCCGGACATTCTCCTTCAGGATTTTTTGGTAGACAGCAGAATTCATAGTTCCATTTATCACAGCAAGTCTTCCAGGTCCTGAAGCAGCAAAACAGCCCCAGACCATCACACTACCACCACCATATTTTATTGTTGGTATAATGTTCTTTTTCTGAAATGCTTTGTTACTTTTACACCAGATGTAATGGGACACACCTTCCAAGTCCACAAAATGTTTTCCCAAAAGTCTTGGGGATCATCAAGGTGTGTTCTGGTGAAATTGAGACGAGCTTTAATGTTCTTTTTGCTCAGCAGTGGTTTTCGTCTTGGAACTCTGCCATGCAGGCCATTTTTGCCCAGTCTCTTTCATATGGTGGAGGCATGAACACTGACTTTAACTGAAGCAAGACCTGCAGTTCTTTGATGTTGTTGTGGGGTCTTTTGTGACCTCTTGGATGAGTCGTCGATGATATGTTTCTCGTACTCCTTCCACTGTAGGAACTTGTCGAAAAATGGGCTGATCATGTATTCCGCGAAGGGTTTCCCTTTGAGGAACTCTCTGGTGGCCTCTTTCACTTTGCCCAAAGTCCTTCTCCTTAGTATTTATTGTCCTTAGTATTTATTGAAAATGTATCTCAGCTGTTTCTTTTTTTAGTGATTCCTGCTGTGTTAAATCCATATAACTGCTGGTATGATATTTCACTGAATAAATATTCCATAAATATTTTTAAATGATTCCAAAATCCATGTTTTTCTTTAGAGCAGGATAAGTAACTGTAATTATAGATCTACTATAATAAAACATGTCACAGTTATGCAGTATGAGGATAATTGCTTTAAGACTCTGACTCTGCTCTGAAAACAACGTGGGCTTTATAGACAACTGGACAGCCTTTGAGGGTAAGCCTGGCCTCTTAGGATGGGACGGTGTCCATCCCACTCGGGAGGGTGCTGCTCTCATCTCCTGCAACATTGCCCATAGTCTTATGGCCCGATTGGTTAGGGGCTGACTATCCAGAGCAGGGGTCAGGCAGCAGACAGACCGGCTTA
>JAJAGP010005930.1:0-27373 GCA_025084515.1 Ancistrus triradiatus | reverse complement strand
GAGAGGGACTCAGATCCTGCAGTGCCAGGTGTGTCCCCCTGCTTAAGCCAGTACATGTCCAGGCCCGTCTGAAGTTTGACAGAGAGCATATGGATGATCCAGAAGAGGATTGGGAGAATATCATGTGGTCAGATGAAACCAAAATAGAACTTTTTGGTAAAAACTAAACTCGCCGTTTTTGGAGGAAGAAGAATTCTGAGTTTCGCCATACCTACTGTGAAGCATGGGGGTGGAAACATCATGCTTTGGGGCTGTTTTTCTGCAAAGGGGACAGGGCAACTGATCCGTGTTAAGGGAAGAATGAACGGGGCCATGTATCGTGAGATTTTATGCCAAAACCTCCTTCCATCAGTGAGAGCATGGATGGAACAATGTGACACCAGTACTGTACATGTACAGCGTCTTGGCAGTTTAGTCAATACCAATACACTATAGTATCCCATGTAGCTTTGCTATATAATATGTAGTATAAAAGTATTTAAAATGGTGTTCAAACAACATCCAGATCGCATCTCTAGCAATTTCATATAACATAACATGGTTGTTATGCAAGGCGCACCGGTATACAGTAGATTTATTATGTTTCCTCCCTAGTTGTGTAGGTCAGATAAAACCACCTATACCAAGAGTAGTTTGGACACTCTTGGTATAGGTGGTTGTGAGTCATAATAAACATTACATGAACACTATATAACATTACATACTACATAAAGCTGTAGTAAATCTAACTGATGCATAGTTTGTCTAATGCAAAGTTTTGTTTAAGGTACATTACCTGAAATAACTGGAATTCAAAATGACCAAATTTACTTTTCAATAAATTAGCTGCTTTGCTTGACCTTCACTAAACTGCAATGTGTAAAATCTCCACCTCACCCTGCTTTGTATAGTGCTTCCAGAAGACTGCACATATTTACATGTTATCTATCTTTTGCCTTCGTGCTTTGTGAGGACAGGGTTTGAAGGGACTGGTCTGATGGATAATGCAGGGTAGTGATGGGTAATACCACTTTTTTCTGATCCGATAGCAAGTAATAACAAGGCTAATATTCATTCCAGTCAGAGGCTTTAAACAAGTAGAGTTCATTCGAAAGAGTTAAATAATAGTCAGTCTGCTGTCACTGATACTCCTTACAAAACAGTATGTTTTAAAATTACTGAGCAATGCTTATGTTTTCCACAAGAATGGTCTGATTAGCCAACACCTTATACATCTACAAATACAACAGGTTTATATTCAGTGTCATACCCTACGCTATGTGCATGTGACATATTAAACATGTCTTAGGTAGTTTGTTGTGGGTAGTTTATTAATTAACAATGCATAAAACACATTTTGATGGCATTCTCTATTTTACTCTCTCTATTATAATGCTTCATTAAAGGGATGAACATACAGACTGAAGGAGGTCACTGAGGTCACTGGAGACCCCCCAGGTAACGAAGGATCTACTTTAAACTCGCTAGTAGAATGAATTCTAGTTTTCTAGCTAGCTGGCTAGCCAGGACTTGTGCATTACTTGGCTATTCTGAAATCATCCATTTTCTGCATGAAATACAGTTCCTGCATTTTGTTCAAATTACTAAACAAACCTGATATTATATTGGTACAATGGATATCACCTGCCTCCCTGAAAAGCTTCAGTCTCACTCTGTCAGTTGGAGGATCTGTGAATGCCTCCGCTGAAGCTTCTCATGTTGTTCAGCTAACACTTTCAGAGGTTTAGCAGGTTTGTGGTATTGTCACGGTATTTTGACTTAGCAGATATTTACACACATTCCAACAGATGTTTACATATGACTTTTTTTTTATGAAAGATAAATTCTTAAGAATAATTTGCAAGGACTGCAAGTATCAATACTTTAGTAGTGCACTGTTTTAAAGAAAAAGGAAAAAATTATTTAGGGCTGGCATCAAAACATTCTGAGCCTAAGCTCCAAAGGCCCCCCACAATGACACCCTAGCCAAATTGTTATGGCCAGTTCACCGAGTTGGTGAGCTTACATCTCTGAATCTGCAAGGCTTTCAGGGTGCTTTCTTTCACATCACATGAATGGTTGAGTATATGTGTGCTATTTACCTGGAGCTATGATGGTGACAGAATGCACTTTGGGGGAAAAAGACAAGCCAGTGTATGAAGTGTGATGCTCTAGATGGTGTTCTGTATCAAATCAATATTTGGCATGAGTAATGTACCTAAACAACACCTTGAACTCTGTCATGGTCCAAAGCTATTCCCAAATGTCTCCCTGACATTGGCCAGTGAATTTTCATGCCACCATTTGCCGTGGTAAGCAATGCAGATGTACCTGACCATGTATGAATTAAAAGCTGTCTTCTTTTGTTGGCCTAATTCCAATCCTTGATTGTCCATTCAAAACATCAGCTATGAGAACCAACTGTTTACTGATCACATAGTTTTTCTTTGACCTACACAGTTGTGACAGGATAAGCAAATTGATTTTTTATGGATGAGAGGTCATAACGTGTTTGCTATATAAATAAAACATTTCCTTTTCGAGATGTAGCTCTCTCTCTCTCTCTCTCTCTCTCTCTCTCTCTCTCTCTCTGTTTATTGTGTCGCAGCAAGTTGTATCTTATAATATAATTATAATATTGGTTCTAAATTATTTTTATCGCTATGTAAATCCTCAAAAAAGATTTCTATACAGGCTTTCGTACCATTAATATGCAAGGTTTGTATCATACCTAACTTTTTTAATATTTACTTTCGAATTGCGATAAACCTTACATTGTTTAGTAATGCATTTGTTTACTTTTGTTTTGTTCCATTTTCAGAGAAGAAATTGATTAAAAAAACATCCTAGAATACATTCAGGCACAGTGTAGTTTATCTCTGTCAATTATCTAAATACTGCATATGAACTCACATTCTAATAACATTGGACACAATCCAGCGTGTGATAAGTGGAATCTAGGAGACTTTGTCCATGATTTTACATTTTGTAATGTGTGGGAGAGAGATAGCTTGACATGTATGCAGAGAGAGTGCAGTTATGCTTTACCTGTGTCCCTTGAGTCAGACAACTGACAGACAAGATGTGCACTAGAGTGTTTTACATTAGGGAAAAGACCCCAGTCCCTCAGGATAGCATCACAGATTCACAGATGAACATTAAACCATAAGTTCTTGTTCCTCATGCTTATACACTATAGAGCCAAATGTTTGTGGATACCAAAAAACTGCATCGTAATACATGGGTATTATTATGGAGCTTGGCACCCTTTACTGCTCAAACAGTCTTTACTCTTCTGGAAAGACTTTTCATTCGATTTTGGAAAATGATTAGGAGATCGGACACTGATGTTGAAATATCAGCCCTTGCTGACTGATGGTCAGGGCTCAGTGCAGCCATGCCATTTTTTTTTTACTTGCACTATACAGTATGTAGTTGATTAGCAAAGATGTTTTCTGGATTGCACTGACTTCCATCACTTGTTTATTAGCGTTGTAGATAAACACAAAAAAAAGAAAGATCCATACTATTAAAATTAAACATGTCTTTACTGATTGACTATATTCTGATTTTATTCAACATTCATGAAGATAAACAGAGAATTATGCATACACAGGAGATCCAGTGAGTCAGGCATGCCAGGACTAGACATACTTGCCTCCTTTGGCTAGTCTTTGTTGTTTGTGTGTGGCTGCATTACCCTACTGTGACAGAATACTGTACCCGACATATGTGAAGTAGACCAACAGTAGGTGCTGCGGGGAATGCTGTCCTCCTGCTCTGACAATGAACACCCAACCTCAACACTTGTGTGGGCAGGCACCCTTTGCCATCTGTGGGACAGCTGCCATTGGGTTGCCCCATTCACCTAGAGAGCATATTGTAGAGCAGTCGTGAGTACCAAACCAGGCACATTCTCTCTACTGACACAGACAGGTAGCATACACCAGGGGATCCCGAATATCCTTTCAGCAACCTGTCGACTGGGCAATGTAGTGTCCGGCCTTGAGAGGACGATACTCAGAGCTTACCCTCTGTGAGTCAGATTTTCTCAAGGTATTGCTAGGAAGTGAGTCATGCCGGTTCAAAGGCATAAAAGAAGAGAAAGAAGAGCGGGTGCCACGTCCAAGCTTCCCGTTAGTGCTGCATCTCAGCTTCCCATGTCTGCCATCACAGCTGGAACGCTGGAAACCATACCCACCAATTCTATAGCTACTGAGGTCAAGTCTGCCAGTGAGAAAGTTCAAGGTCACCAGTCTCCCATTTCATCTGGACTCAAGAGTTCCGGGCCTTGTTCCCTCTGGCAGTTGCTTCTAGCCCTGGACGTACCAGTACTGACTATATTATTGTCCCACCATTACTCCACCCAAACCACCCCCATGTGTGTTTGAGAGGCTAAGTTTTCTTCCCTTTGCGTTTCAGTGTGTGAACTAGTAAGGCATCTTTTTGTCCACAAACATACCTGTGGCTCCATCTGCTTTCTGGTGACTGTTTTCAGCTGCACACAGCCCTAGTGTGACACGGTGAGAGTTGGTAATTAGTAAGATGTGCAAACAGTCATCCAGGTCACAGCATACCCAGAACAATAATTAAGAAAACAGGGGACAACAATAAGATTATGTCAAGACAGTCTGTGATCTTACCACACTCCAGCTGTAATCTCATAGGTTACTGCTGCCTGGGGGTATTTAATGTTCATATGCTAACATAGTACATGATTTTTGTACATAGTGTTTCCGTATATTCCAGGCAGAATGTGAACCTACTGTTTTAATACCAGAACAATACAATCATCTTTCACTCTGTCCGCATATATATTATGCCACAAATGCAATTACAGTACCGCCTATGAAGGGAAAGGAGGAGGGAACCATACAAACGTTTATTAAAATGTAGACGGTCTGACCCTTTTGACTAATATTAGAAACCTCAAGCATCCCTTCAAACTCCAAAGACAGTGCAAAATAGAAAACAGAAATTGTGGAAAATATAGTATCTATATCATCTAGTCATTACTCAAAACAACGTGTTTTTGCTGCTTATCTGTGTTTGCCATTGTGCATGGTTAACTACCTGGGCAGTTAAATTCATTCCATGAATCACCTGACAACAGTTCATCTGTTGTTGTTGTTTCCAGAGACAGTTTGAATATTGCAACAGCGCTGTACATTTGTGTGATCTACTGCTTTGTGGTTGAGCAGTTATTGTCTCTACCTGAAAATCTGACAAGTTGGAAGGGTGCTGTCCTGCGACAGACAGTCACTCACTGTGGTGCTAAATCCACATACTGGCTCTTTTCTGCAAAGTTCACTGTCTTTATTGAAAACTAAACCTACAGTTACTGATACTATGTTGTGCAGCCATCACTATTTCCTCCCCTATTACTCTATTTTACTACTATTCTACTATTACTCTGCTTTCTTTATGACTCTGCTATGAGAGTGTGTGGTCTAGAGGGCAGCTTAGATGAAGAAAATGTGCCTAGATCAATTATTAATACTAGAAGCTCTTCCCCAATGAATTACACACACTCACACATATTCAATCTGAGTGGACAGTAAATCTTCCAGACTAAGCGCTGTTGAATAGATAAGTGTTGTATCATTTACACTGCAGTTTGGTAATGTTGCTGGGGAAATATGATTGTGGTACAGAGTTGTGGCATGTTTTCATGCTTTAGTTGTGTAATAGATAAGTGATTTAAAGAATGTTTACAGATAAATATGGCGTATTGTGCCACACTGTTAAATGTTTCTCTCAGTCTGTTGACCATGAACAAAGAGAGTGTGGTTTGCATAATAATAGGCAGAAAGGCTCACACGCGCACACACACACGTTTGTCTGGCTATACTTGTGAGGACTTTCTGTTGACATAAATGACAATTAAGCATTACTGCAGCTAATTAACACTACACCTACACCTTCCTCTAACCCTAACCATAACCCCAGTAACCTAAAGCAAATATTTTGGCTACATTAGTTTTTCAAATAAAATATACATTTTTTTTTAATCAAGTAAAATAGTGAGGACCAGAAAAATGGTCCTCACAAGTGAAAATTCCAGGTTTTCCTGTCATTCTCAGGACATTTGGTCCTTACAAGTATAGCAAGACAAGGTACACAATTACACACTTGGTAAATGTGCGTTTTGAGGAATTTTATTGGTGATGATACATCTCATCATGATGATATACCAACTTAATCTAAGCCTAATCTTAACCTTAGAAGATAATAAGTAAATAATTTTCTTTCTTTTTAAGAAAACCTGTAAAGAACAGTTAAAAAATAAACATATGAACCCACAAGTTGAAAGAAATGTCAGATCTTTTAAACCTTGCAGGAACATTTGGTCCTCACAGTGATATAGAAACTTGCCCCCCACTTACACACACACACACACACACACACACACACACACACACACACACACACACACAAACAAAATCCAAAAAGAGCAATAAAATCACATGCTCCTAGAGGTCTATGCCAAGCTACTTCATATCTCCTTTGTAAGTGCTTGTGTATATCCATTGGTAATGTATTATAGAATAAAATCATGAAGGTTTTTTATTATTTATATAAAACATATTTATGAAGAAAGCATTCCGAACAACATAGCTTTTTGATGCGCTCACGCTGACTGAGCACTTTGCGGTTCCAGCATATGCAAAATGACTGCTCCTTACATTTTCATAGAGAAAGTTACTACCTGCCCTACATTATCCCTCTTTCTAAATACACCACACAATATGGAAAAATGGCACTCTGTGCCTTTTGTTTTACAGACACTTTGCTGTGCAACCTTACATTGCAAATGATGTCGTATACAGGCTACTATCTGTTTCATTAAAATAAGTAAGCAACACACTCTCACAACTGGACAGTACTATTCTGTAATGATGTAATGAACTGAGAAATGTGCGCCCTTCAACACAAAGTATTAGATAAGAAATTCTCTCAGAAACGGAATGGGGTTTTTGCCTCCTAAAAAAACTGTACAAGGGGTAAATCTTGAAGTTCTCTTCATTATTTTTGTTTGTGGTCACTTGCATAATGATTCTTAATAGACAGGCAACATCATGCCAGCTAACCACAAACAATGCATTAGACGGCATACTCTTAACTTAGTACTAATTAGTACAATTTATTTGGAATCTTAGGGCCTTCATGTAACAATGACCTTCCTTTAGCTCAGTTTATTCACAGTGACTGGCTCCATCTGGCCTCTTGCTGGAATGAAAGGTGATTTGTCCATTCATCCTCACACCAAACGAGGAAACATTTTCTCACATAAGGATTCATTATAATACTAACAATCCCTACAACAGATGGGCTCTGGGCCTCCACCTAATGATGGTACAGTGAAACTGAAAATGGCAGAGAGAGGAAATGTATATCATGGTAAATAAGGAGAGGTAAGGAGTGCTAATTGAATGCTAAAAACGATCAGTGAGAAGGTAAGAGGGGCAGAAGGGAAACAGAGGCATGTGAAAAACCTTAAACTGTTACAGGCTGAGAATGGGAGAGTGAGTGTGGAAAAGAACAGTGTGAGGGCTCCATATTGACTTTCTGTTATCAGGTGACCATGGATGGATGCTTTGCATTGGAGCTAAAAGCAGGAATGAGGGCTTAGGCTGGATGTAAAACAAGCACTGAGCAATTGAAGACGGTCTTCCAAGGGGCTAATTGGAAAAGGAAATAATTTAGTGAAAGGACAAACCTTACACACAAGTGATCATATTGATGACGACAAGATTGACAAGATCACAATTACTCAAATGCAAGTGAGTCAAGACAAAAATACATTCATTTCATGTCTTTGCAAAGTAAAATAATATCATGTATCATATTTTATGATTATGCGCATTTGATTGAGTAAGAATGAAGATACATTCCCAGTGGGAACATTGGATTCCATTTCCTAAGAGGGTGTTGATGCTATCTATGTAAGCACAGTATATAGACATGTTGTTGTCTATATACTTTTGGCCATATAGTGTAAGGAAACAGGACCTATAATCAGTTGGTTCCTTCAGAGATGGCCATTTAGAAAGTAACCGTTTTCCAACACTGTTTGGAATGACCCTACAAACAGTTGCAATGTGATTTCCAAATTTGAAGTTCCCTAGCTAGGCCTCATCGCTTCATTCAGAATAAGCTGCAGCACTGATGTAAGCCATGATGGATCTATCCATGGTGCTGATCTACACCATCACAGAGCAGCTGGAAGGTACTCTGTCCATCATGCTGAATGTTGCCATTTATGCTTTTCTCACCATTAATAATCTGAACCACCTTCGTGTTAACCAATGGAGTATGGACATGTTCAGGTTTTCAGTATGCTATCTCCCTAGTCTGGTCATCTTCACAATAATTTCTGGTGAGAGCTGAATGTGATATGTACTTCAATATTTGATGGATGGTGTATCAGACCTGGCTACTTTTCATTTATTCATCGCTATCAATAAAGGTTGACTCAGGGCAGCTGTCCACCAGTTAATGAATCAGAACCCATAAAAGCTCTGTCATTTTACTGCTCTCTTCTCCCTTGCTATCTCTTTCTTGCTCTCACTGTCAATCTCTTATGCACTCCATCATTTATTGCTCTCCTCCCCTTTGTTTAGTGTGTAAATCAAACCTAATGGCCTATCACAGTCACTACACATTTTTATCCCGATTTCTGACTAGGTCACTATTCTCTTCCTTTTTCTTGTTCTAACAAATAAACAGTAGTGGTTCTTAGTGCATTGTTCAGGGTTGAAGGAAAGAACAATAAATAATTGGAAATGTAAAAGGTTAGAACCATATCTAAATATATTTTCTCAGTGTATGGATTGTTGTTACAAAATTCTCCATGGAATCTTCCTCACAAAAGAGATCTAAGGTCTTAAAAAACTCCTCCTTCAACATTCATTTGTTATGTTAAAGACCTACAAATCAGCAGGCAATGCACTAAACACTCTCAAGTGCTATTAGTCGTTATCCATTTATATCACTGACAAATGAGAGGCTGCTCCTCAGCAAGTTGGCGAAATGAGACCTGCATTGTTTCATGAAATCTCCACAGTATTTTGTGCGTGTGTGAAAGTTTAATGAGCAAGCTAATGGCTTGTAGGCTTGGATAAAATTGAAACATTGAGAATGGTGTTCAGGGCAAATGCTTCTCACGCTTCGCTGTGTTTGAAGCAAGGATTTCAGGCTTTCATTTTAAGTGTACTCCTGATGTGCCAAGCATGCCTTTATTTCTTTCTGCAGCTGGTGGGAAACATCTCTGAATTGTTACGATTCGCCTCTTTGAAACACTGGCAAACCATATTTCGCCAAAAATAAAAAGGGATTTTAGGACTCGATTGCAGTTAGCTCCAGATGGAAATGGTGAAACAAAATATAACTAAATAATAATAAGGAAGTGTGCGTGGGGGTTATTCATGGGCTCACACACACACACACACACACACACACACACACACACACACACACACACACACACACACAAAATGAAAACATTATACCTGAATTAAAACTGGCAGCTGGGGACCGAACCCTGATCACTCACATCAGGGTTCGTTGCTCTAGTGTCTTGCCACGAGTGGGCTGCTTAAACATGAGCTTGTTGTTTCTGGCCCTTATATTTCTTATGAAGCTCATGTTTAAGCAGCCCACTCGTGGCGAGACACTACATCAACTATTTCTCAAAAACAAAACCATTCCTTTATGTACAAAATGAAAGGAGGGCAGGCAAAAATAAAAAGAACGAGGCAAGAAAACAGGACGTGTCATGTGACTGCTCTGGCAGCGTGACGTGGAAGGAGAGGAGCGAGACTGAAAAAAATTAGCGCAGCGTTCCTCTCAAAGAGCGTGATCGCGGGGGGGAGAGGCAAAGGGGAAAAGGGGGTTGCTTTAAATAAGCCTGAAGGGGCATGTAAGCGGTAAAGGGCAAGAGTGAGGCATGAAGTGTCACAGGGAGCGGTGAATGCCGCCAGGGGCGACGAGGAGAACCAGGAATGGGGGAACGCTGAGGATTAGCAGCTGGGTCTGTCCCTACACTAACAAACTACACCCTGACATCACCTCTGGCTTCCTAGCTGTGCCGTTGCCCAGATTCTACGAAATTGCAGTCTACCATTATCCCGAAACCATGAAGGAGGGGACGTACAAGATGGGTGAGCAAGAGGCACCTGACTGGACACGAGTGTGCTCTTAAATACACGAGCCAGTAGGTGTTGCTGGTTGCACAATCAGCGTTAAATGAGCGCTGGCACATGGACGATCGCGCCAAGCGTGCCCAGGTCGAAAGATGAGGCAACGCTACCCTCTAGCGTCGGGGAGCGCGACTCCTAATATGAGTGCTTTGTTTTAGTCATGCTTAAGGGTTACTTATGCATATTTATTGCTTTTTTTCATACATTTACTACATGACCAAATGTGAACACCTGCATATTAAATCCTTGTATGCTTAATTAATATAACATTCCACAATCATGTGCATTTGATCATTGTGCAATGGGATCTGGGACATATGGCAGTCCTGTTATAGTGAAATGAAATTCAAACCAGGTGGTGTGATGCTACTTCACATCAGGGACTGTTAAAACAACCCAAAGTTTATTCTTTTCCAATACCACTGCTCCCTGGAGTTCTTTATTTTTGTTAAACCCTATAATTTCAACTCGAAACTCGTAAACCGTAAGAGTCTTTCAGAATGTCAGGATGAGACATGTCTTGGCTGCTTTTGGCCATTTTCATCCTGCAAAGTCGCATCCTTCTGCTTTTTGCACTCAATCAATCTCTATACTGGAACCCTTCTATTATGTTTCTTTAAAAAAAAAAAAAAAAAAAAAAAGAAAAAAAAAAAAAAAAAAAAAAAATTCTTTCAGTCCTCCAGTCATGTGTTACAGTAGGACCCAAACCAACATGGATGTAGCAACTGGAAAGACTTGTTTCTGCGTAGCTCGTGTCCTAATTCCTTCTGAGAACAAGTATCCATGACCTGGACTTGCAAAGGCTCCGGGCTCATGTCCCCCTACAGCTCTAGCAACACCAATTTTATTTCATTTTGGGGGCCCAGAGAGGTAAGCGCCAGAATAAAAGGAGGAAGTGCTGAGTGATGGCCACTGGACCCTTCACTTCTTAAGGGCGGCAGCAACGTTTTTCCCAGCCTTTTTTTTCTTGAAGGCCATCCATGGTCCTTCACGAAACCTCACTGGACATACCCCGCTTCAGCTCCCTGCCATTGCCGGACATGGTGCCAGCAAAAAACTCTCCCTATGCTGGCCTCCTGCAATGCACACTGCCCATCTTGCTCCAGAGCAAGCCTTTGAATCCATGACCAAAACTCCTGCAGCCCATGAGTTCTACTCTGCAGCTCTGGAGTCCTTGTCTGCATCCCCTGTGGCTCCTGATCCTGAGTCTGTGCACTCTGTCTCCAAGCCAATGAGTGAAAACTATGCTGTGCCTCAGGTGGTGCCTTTGCCTTTATATGCTCTTCTGCACAACACTGACTGCTGCTCCTAAGGCTGACTTCTCATTTTTTGAAGCTTCCAGAATGTTGTCCACCACTATTTTGGCCCACCACTATTTTCTCCTTGGTGTTATGCTGTGCTGCTTGGTAGTGGTGATCTCTTTTATTCCTTACTCTTTCACTTCCGCATCTTGTTTCTACCTCACCTCATCATTTGTTATATTAGTTACACTGTTGTTAATAGTGAATTGTATTTTTGTCTAATAAGCACAATTGCACTAAAGGTGGTTTTCAGTCCTCTGTGAGTGACAAATAGAAAACCCAAAGCAGAAGCAAGTAGCTGTATTTCATATTAGATTGGTATTCCAAGTTACATTGCCTTTGCTATCCAATGCAAGCACATATTCATATCCCCACAACAGTAGCATCAGCATGAATAGCTACGCTGTGATGCAACAGAGTTGCATTAAGCACCACAAAATGATCGTCAGAGAAATAACATTTAAGCAGCACAATATGCTTTGAGGCCACAAACTATCAGGCAGTATAATGGACTCAGACCTGTTTAAACGAAGACCAAATGAAAGAGCAGATTCTATAGAAATGATATGTAGTTCCTTAAAATCCTGGGTGAGGTTTGCAATGTGAAGATTGGGTGTACCTGCAATTGAGTGGCACTCTGTCAAACGTGCATCTCTGTCTCAGGCTGTAGTCACTACTTTGTGACCCTGAACAGGATAAGCAGGATCAAAGTGGATGCTATAAAAATGATAATATGTTATATACATATAATAAATGCTTTAACAGAAATCCATGATTTCCCATATATGTGGAAGTTTACAAGCATCCATGTATATCAGAGTCATGGTGCTATATAGAACTGATCAACTCTAGACCATCAGTACCCATCAACAAAACTTTACAACTAGCACTGCATTTCGGGCATCTGACATATTCCAGCAGACTGCCAATTGGTGATGTTTAATTCATAACTCCAGAGAATACATTTCCTCTGCTGTACAGCATAATGTCAGTGTGATTTAGACCACTATAGACTATGCATTGAACCTGTTTAAGATATAAAACACCTTTAGGTATTAAGAGGTGTACTGCTGCTCAGCCATATAACCCAATCCATAAATCTACTGACAAACACATCTCATGTTGATGTTGCTTACAAAAGAAGTTTGGAATTTGGTAGTCAGTGTTGCAGTCAATGACAGAAGTTTTACAGGGAAACCGGCTTCTGCTCTTCATCGTCCTCTTCTGTCAGCTTGTCACATAAAGACATAAAGTCAAATTTATTTATATAGTGCTTTCACCAATTGACTTTGTCACAAGGCAGCTACAAAGAACTACTGTATGCGTCACAAAATCAAGACCCTAAAGAGGAAAGGAAAAAGTTCAAGGGACACCAGACTCAAATGAGTGGGTGAGAGTGAACTGCAAGAATAAGTTTTTTAAACGAAGACTTGCATAGTCAAATGTTACACAAATTGTACAGAACTGCAGAAGATATAAATGGTTAGCTTTGTTGTGAACTTTCCACATCATAAAAACAACACTTATAGTTGACCAGTGCAGCTCTAGCAGGTCAGGCATTTATGAAAATGACCAGTCGGCAACCTATGATTGTGAAAGTATGACCCAGGTTTTTTTCTTTGGAGAAAACATGGTTATATGCTTGATTTATTCTACCAATATTTACTTGTTCATACCGCAAATCAAAGTTAAGTTGCTTTTAAGAAGACATACACACCAGAGACACACACAAAAGGCAAGAACAAATACATTAGGGATGTTAGAGAAGCAGTTGACTGTGAAGTATAAGACTGACTGCTGAGATGTTTGTTTTTCATGAATGGAGGTCAACAGGGAGAAACACTGTGAGAAACAGAGATAGTGATCTATTCGGCTCTCCTGCTGAGACACACCTACCCCCTGTGCTGTCCGTCTCTTTCGCTCTTTCTCACATGTACGGGCTCACACGTGCGCGCACACACACACACACACACACACACACACACACACACACAACAACAGGTTAGAAGAACCTGACAAAATGTGGATTGAAACAGATGGGCTGTAATGAAATCACCAACTCTAGGTGCGTTTATGTGCACTTAATAATCTGATAACTGCAGAAATCAGATTTAGCCAGTTGGGTAATCAAGTAATGGGAAACCTCTGGGTTTACATGACTCAGGCAGCATTGTACATTACAACCAGCCAATAATCTCACGAAAACTCCCAAGCTGTAATAATTCAATGATTAATTAATTAAATTCTTGCCAAAAAGTGTTTGTCAGCTGTTTCGTGGATGATACATTTAATTCCAGGGTTGCCAAATCCCAAGAAAGAAACAAGCAACCATGTCTATGGAAACAAGCCACAAAGAAGTGTCTTAGTCTCTTAGAATAAACGAACTGGCAATCAGGTTTGAAATCAGTAAGGGTATGCAGAAATCTGATTCGTCGGATTATATCGGAATTCTTATTCTGATTTCTACCGTATTTTCCGGGCTATAAAGCGCACCGGGTTATAAGGCGCGATATCAGTGATCGGCTGCTAACGGATCTATTTTCATACATAAAGCGCACCGGGTTATAAGACGCATTAAATGAAACAAAACTCTTAAGTTCCGTCGGAAGCTCAGTTTGGTCGTCTTTACCTGGCGCAGGGCGTCTTCTTGCTTCCTCCACTTCCGTATCATTGATTCATTAATGTTGAATTCTCTCACAGCTGCTCTATGTCCATGTTGTACAGCGTGACCGATAGCGTTGAGTTTGAAATCCGTTTCGAAAATAAATGAATGAATGCACGTACCCTAATGCTGAAGCACATACCGTATTACTCCGCGATGCTGCGCACTACGGTTGCCGTAAGCTTCGTAACTTACCAAGACCGTGCTAAAACATTTTGACGGATTTATGAGCGCCGTGTACCATCTACAATCGGTTCTAGGTCAGAAGGCTCAACCAGAATTAATTCATACATTAGACGCACCGCATTTAAAGGCGCACTGTCGATTTTTGAGAAAATTACAGGATTTTAAGTGCGCCTTATGGTCCGAAAAATACTAGTCCAATTTAAGAAATCAGAGTATGTCGTTTACATGCTCACTTGAATAATCAAATAACTGCAGAAATCCTGTTATGTTAGGATTATTAAGTGCAGGTCGATGCACTCACGGTAAGAAATATTTTCCTAGTTTGCAAAACTTTACAACTGAAGAAGAATGGGTCATAGTGAAGAGCCACTTCTTAGTGACTTCCATCATGACGTTGTTACAGAACACCATCTTTCAGAACATCAGAACATCATCAAGATGGTATTCTGTAACAGTGGCTGAGAAGTGTAATGCCCAAATAATTGGCACACACTCTCTGGTTCCCTTTTTTAAAAATGGGAACCACCACCCTGGTTTGCAAATCCAAAGGTACTTTCCCTGATGTCCATGTGATATTGTAGAGGCATGTCAGCCAAGACAGCCCCCCAATCTCAAGGGTCTTCAGTAATTCTGGGTGAATCTCATCCACTCCAGGAGCCTTGCCACTGTGAAGCTTTCCAACTACCTCAGTTACGTCAGGTAAGGAAATGGAGTCTGACACCCCAGACACCTCTGGCCCTACTCCTTCCAACACCCGGCAATACGCAATACGTGTTTCACCATCCTTGCTGAGCACAGTTTGGAAAGTGTCCCCATTTCAACTCCAGAGCTGTTGGAGTGTTTTCCAGAGTCTCTTTGAGGCTGCTTGAAAGATGCTTTAGATTTAGCTTGTCAGTACCCATCTGCTGAATCAGGAGTTCCCAGAGCTAGCCAAACCCAAAAAGCTTCCATATCCTGCTTGGCAGCTTCCCTCACCTCTGGCGTCCACCACGGGGTTCTTGGGTTGCCACCGTAGCAGGCACCAACAAGATTTTGCAGGCACCACAACTATTAGCAGCTGCTTCCACAATTGAGGTCTTGAACAAGGTCCATACAGCCTCCATGTCCCCTGGTGTTCGTTATGTACAAACCATGACTAGCACAGAAGTCCAATAACATCCTACTGCTTGGGTGCAATAAGGAAAGCCGTTCCTCCCAATCGCCCCCTCCAGGTTTCCATTCATTGCCAACGTGAGCATTGAAGTCTCCCAGCAAAACGATGCAGTCAGTGCTTGGAATCCAGAGCTCTCCCCACTACCTCCAATAAGGCTGAATACTCTGAACTGCTGTTTGATGCATATGCACACACAACAGTCAAAGTTTTCCTCCCTGCAATCCAAAGACGCATTGAGGTGACCCTCTCGTTTACCAAGACAAACTCCAACTGCACAGACGCCAGCCTGTGACTTGTGAGTATCCCCAAACCTGCCCCGTGCCTCTCACCCTGTGCAACTCATGAGAAGGAGAGAGTCCATCCCCTATCAAGGAGTCTGGTTCCAGAGCCCACATGGAGGTGAGCCCAACTACATCTAGCTGGTATCTCTCAACCTCCTACACCAGCTCCAGCTCCTTCCCCCTCAGTGAGGTTACGTTACATATGCCAAGAGTCAGTGTCCATACGGGCGCACCTAATACTTAAGACTATTTATAGGCGCGTGATGGCGGCGCCTTGTCGTGCCGTCCAACTTTGCTGCCTTATTGCTGTTCTGCGTATTTTTAAGTGGTAATTATTATCCGCCCCTGTTAGGCTTAGTGGTAGACCGATCTCACTTTAGGAGGTCGGCCACATACGGCTCAGAGGCCCGAGGTGTGGTAGAAAGTAGACAATAGCATAGAGTCGGAGATTTTCTCTTAGGCGGTAATCCTTCCTTCCGTTTCTAGCGATTGCCATTGCGCAATGACTTCCACGTTTGTGCTCTGTTCCCTCTCTCCCTTTTGCTCTGCGCCGCTCTGCTCCTGCGTGTTCCTGCGAGTAATGTTCTGTGCATACACCACTAGCGTAAGCCAACATGCCATTTTGTTTTCGAGCACTGTTTGTTTCTTGTGCTTGTCAATCGCTGCTTTCCTTCCCTAATTACCAGTGCCAGTGGCGCTTTCTTTCCCCTCTCGGTATCCGATTCCTCGTAAATATACTCCGCTATTTTGAGGATCCTTTCAGCGCGATCCTTCTTCCTGCCTTTAAAGGTTCCCTGGCGCTATATTGAATCAGCCGCTATGTGATGTATGGTGTTAAGTGTTCTAGCTGGTGTACCAGCATCTGGTGTTTGAATCCCAGTCACTTCTTCAGCTTTCATCCACCTCGGTGGGCATGTTAGTAGAACACAGACCTATCCTTTTATTTTTCCTTCCCCTTCTGGGGCCATTCATACTAGTCTATCTCCCTAGCTTGGGGATCTCTTGCACTTGGGTCCTATTCCCCTCATTTTTTCACGGCTCACTTGACGATCCGTAACAACAAATAGTTATGTTAAATTAACAGCATGTATTTGGAAACTGGTATTTTCTTCATGCATGTAGAACTAGGATATTAAATCTTCTGCTTGTCTTCTAACTTTTTTTTACTGGAAAGCTTTTCATTTCATGGCAGGTTGACTCCATTCTGTCTCTCCTGGGTTGTAATTCATATTGACAATCCATCATCATCATCACTCTTTCAGCCTAATTCATTTTTCTTTATTCACTCAATGTGCATTTGAGGTGAGATTCAGGGTAATTCTTTCTGGCTGTAATAATTGTGTTGTATGTCTCCCTATATGTTTTATTCTGTGTTTTTTGTGTAACTTTCACTCGACTGTTCAACTTGTATGTGATTTTCAACCGCACTGCTGTTATCCTGTTTAGGTTAAAACCCCCACAATGAGCTATTATAAGAGAACCACCTGGTGCAACCAAAATGGCTATGTCCTTTTCTTCTCTTGGAGTTGAGTAAACAGATTTGTTTTTAGAAACCTTGTAGGAGGGCATATATTGCCTGTGTTGGTCAGAATACAGGAAATATATATATATATATATATATATATATATATATATATAATATAATATAAAGTAAATGAGTTACGAACCTGACAACTTAGTGTGTCTGTTCTTGCTTCATTTCAAAAAGGAATAACTCCTTCACAACTTCCAGGCACAAGGCCGTGATAGGACCCAGTTAGGACATTAATTCCTAACACTAACATTTTCTACATTCTGACATTTTGTTTCAGTTTAATCCTTGTGAAAGTGTTTACATTTCCAACTCAACTGCATAAAACACACTGCCTGTCTTTAAAAAAAGCCTTGTCTAAAAGCTACTAAGTGGCTTTTTAACACATTTTTTACATTTACATTTATGGCATTTAGCAGACGCCCTTATCCAGAGCGACTTACAATTGTTACAGTCTTTCAATCTAAGCAATTATGGGTTAAGGGTCTTGCCTAAGGACCTAACATTGGTGGGATATGAGCCCTGAACCTTCTGGTCCATAGTCCAGTACCTTAACCACTAGGCCAACAAAGTCCCAAACACATCTTCTAGACATAAACCTAGACAACTTACTAGACAAACTTACTGGTAATTGTTTTTTGTGAAAACAGTCCACTTATTTTCTCTTAGATCTTGACTCTCTGCTGACAGTTATTGAAGGGTTTTTGCTGTATTTGAGAACTGTAAATTTCAGCAGATGTCATCTGTGCTTGAAGAGGCTTTGGGCCTTTCAGATCCATTCTTTGTGATGACATCACCTGTTGTTAGTGGAATAGGGATTTTCTGTGCATTTTGCGTCCTGTAAGTTTCAGAATAGCTGCAGACCAGCTATGCAGTTTCTGACAGCAAGCCCTGAATGACATTTTGATTTTGGAGAGCAGCTTTTCTCACTTTTTCCTTGTGACTCTCAAGATGCTGCATGCTGTAGATCTCTACCTGTGGATATCTGTTACTCCAGGTTCTATTTATGAGCTTGTTTTCAGGCTTGTGTTGCATCAGGTGTTGCATATTTCCAACTAATGACTATTTTTTAAGAATGAAACAAGACGAAAGATATTTTGGATAATTTTGAAAACCCAGACATGTGTTAGAGTTTTAGGTCAACCATTTAATTTTTTCATTAATTTATCTTCGTGTAGTAGAAGAATATGTAAGTGATTTTTCCTGTTTCCAGCTCTTCCCCCACAACAGTTCATTGCTACAACGAACAAAGATGAGCAAATGGTGGCACTCAGGAGTGCATTTACAAAGTTCTTGCTAATTTTTTGATCAATCATTTGTTGTTTGGACCATTAAAAGCTTAATATTTTACAATGTTTGGCTTTGAGTTTATAATGACACTGGAGAGACTTGGGATTCAGCAAGATTGGAAAGAAGGATGAAGTAGCAAAAAAAGCAACAGTACTCCAGAAAGCATTCTGAAAAAGAAACAACACTTTAGACTAAACACCTTCAGTTTGTGAACCCTTTAGAATTTTCTACAATTCTGCATAAATATGACCTAAAACATCATCAGATTTTCACACAAGTCTTAAAAGTAGGTAAAGAGAACCCTGTTAAACAAATGAGACACAAATATGCACTCTATACGTGTGTCATTTATTTTAGTTGAGGAAAATCATCCAATATTACACATTAGTGTCAGTGGCAAACCAGTATGTGAACACCCTTTGCTTCAGTCATCTGGTGTGTGACCCCCCCTGTGCGCAGCAATAACTGCCAACTAGAACAACGTTTCCCTTGTAACTGTTGATCAGTCCTCTGCACACCGACTTGAGGAATTTAGCCCATTCCTCCGTACAGAACAGCCTTCAGCGTCTTGGGATGTTGGTGGGGTTTCCCTCACATTAGCTGCTCGCTATCAGAGTCCTTATCCACAACATTTTCCATTGGATTAAGGTCCACGGGACTTGGACTTGGCCATTCAAAACCTGAACTTTATTGGTCTTCTTTAACCATTCTTTGGTAGAAACGACTTGTGTGCTTATTGGTCATTGGCCTGCTGTATGCGACCCGCCTTTCTCTTGAGATTCAGGTTCATGGACAGATGTTCTGACATGTTCCTTTATAATAAAAAAAAATTCTCTGATATAATTCAGAATTCATTGTTCCATCAATAATGGTCGCAAGCTATCCTTGCCCAGATGCAATAGCAAAACAGGGGCCAAACCATGATACTTAGATACTACCTAACCACCATGTTTTCACAGATGGGATTAAGGTTCTTATGGTCTTAAGGTCCACAAATTTAAAGCACCACTGTTACAGTTGGATGCGATAGAAATTTTTACTTCATGGTTAAAAACCAGAAAGGGAGCAGTGGCATTTCCCTGTTACAGAAAGTGTCGTTGGAGCAACATAAGTTTACTACATCGAACAACTCTTCAATGAAACTACATAAAAAAACATATAATGTGGGCCAAAAGGCCTGAGCGCACTAGTGAATAGGGGGGGGGAGAAAGAATGGAAGAGGGGGGGGAGGGAGGAATAGAATAGCAAAAGCTTCTTTGGACATCTCCTTAGAGAAAACTGTTCATATTGCAAAGCATGACAATGATGTAACACAAAACTTCAAAATTTTGCAGCAACTACTTGATCGAAGATCAAGGAGTGCTGGCTGTAATGGAATTTTGGCTCTACTATTGCTTCTACTATCACCTCGTCTAAACCCCTGCAGGCGAGCATTTAGGGGGACACTGCTCTTTGTGAATATTGTGAAAGTCATGCTGTGATAAACCCACGGATCATCAAATTTTACACAACTTGTTGGAGTCCTCATGCCAGTCGAGTGTTGCAGTCATTACACGCACTAATAAGTACTAATAAATACTAATACGTATATAATAACTCGTGAACTGCTGTATGTAATTTTGTATGTAATTCTTTTTATTAACTTTTCTGTAAAAAGTTTTTTATGCTGATTTGTAATGAAAATATGCTGTATTAAATAAGTTTCTTTTGTATGTAAGTGGACATAACATTGTTATCGTGATTAAACATATAAATTTGAAACATTTTCACAAGTGGTCTCAGGCCTTTTGTGGCCCCCACTGTACTTAGTAAATATAACAAACCATTTTTCTGTTGCCACCTTTCAATACTAATCTTGTCAAACCTGGACAAGAAAAAATACTTATATCAGGATCGTTATTCATAGAACTACAGTTCCATTTTACAAAGCTGGTGTTGGAAGCTTGACTACAGTCTAGGCCTATGCAGTTCAATTGACAGTTTGGTACAAAATCTTCCTGTTCAAACAGAGTCCACAAGTCAGCAATGACTGTCAACAAAAAACGCAACCTACGCTACCCTAACCATGACAGCATGAAAAAGGGGTGCTTTTGCGTCAAGTCCTTTTTACTCTTGGGCTGTGTAGCCAAATACAGCAGTAAATCACATAATCAAGTATGTAGATGATACCACTATAATTCGACTCATATGCAGTAATGATGAGACTCCCTAGGGAGGGAGATGACACAACCTGTTTGCTTGTTGTGTTACGCCACATACTCCATCCTGAATGTTTTTACCAAGACTATGGAGTTCATTATTGGTCTTCAGGTGAAAAGGAAGCACTCACTCTCTGATTTACACACCACCAGTGGCTCAGTGCTAAAAACAAATCAGCAGCAGTCAGATTCTGGGGCTTATAAGCCGACTCTATGGTTCTCTAAACAAACGGCATTATTATCCTGAAAACAACAACAATATTTGTTCTTTCTTGAGAGTCCTGGAGGGAGATTTGGAATGAACACCATCACTCTGGTCAACTTCTAATCTACCACGGTTCCAGAGAAAGTGTATTTGCTGGAATGCTCAACTATATAGTTTTGGCAACTTGACAACAACCCAAGACATCAGGACTCACCTAAAATGGTAAAATTTAAAAGCTGCATCCAAAGTCCATCATCGTGGACATTCAGCACCCCTTGCACACTTCTATTATTCAACTTTTCTACCCACTGGCAAAAACGCTTCAGCAGTATCATGGCACACCACCCTCCCACCATTAAAATGGCCATTCTATCCAACCACCTTTACAAAATGAATTTTATTTACACATACTTTTTTGTGCAATGCACCACTTTACCCTTCTACACTTTATTTCCTACCTCATTATCAAGAGGTTATATTTTACCACGACTTGCACTGTTATATATCTTTGCTCTATATAATTGCCTTTATTTAATTAAACTATGTACTCCCAATTATTGTGTCCTATATACTGTGTAATTTTTGTTCAATAACTCTGTCCTGGTAATTGCATCAATCCCCACTGTTGAGAAAGAGTGTGCCAGTGTACCAGAATTTCATTAAAATTTGAAAATGAAAAGTTGCACTTGCTAACTTTTGTCAACAAGACTGATTGGATAGCGAGCACATTACATTTTATTTAGAATACATAATAATTAGTAATATACTGCCGCATGTCATGCCTAACAGCCTCCTTACCTGTCATAAGGGACTGTGGTAGCCTAGTGGTTAAGGTACTGGACTCTGGCCCAGAAGGTCCAGGGTTCAAATCCCACCTCTGCCAAGCTGCCACTGTTGGGTCCTTGAGCAAGACCTTTAACCAGTTGTAAGTCGCTCTGAATAAGGGCATCTGCTAAATGCTGTAAATGTAAATGTAAAATCATAGTCCACCATGGCCTCTTGTGGCTTATTGCTTTATTATACAGTCAATGTGACCTGCACTTCTAATATACACCCAAAGTAACAGTTTAGAGTATGGAAACCCACTGGCCTCTACAGCACACAACAAAAACACAGCTTGTAATATACCATATGTGCATTTGTGATTTCATTAAAGAGATGCAGTTGTGTTTGGATCCATTGACTAAGTATGTTTATATGTAGTTTCACTGATGAGTTTCCCTAGATTCTGCCTATACAGTATTTATTGAGTCCCATCAGACATTCTGTGCCAGAGAAGCTACTGCTCCCTGCTGTTTATTTTTTTATTCCATGAAGTAAACATTGCTGCCGCATCCAACTGTATCTGTGGAGTTTTCCTTATGTTGAAAGCTGCAGCTGTATAAAATGGTGCAATTTGACTTAATCTGTTCGTTGCTTAGCCTACAGAGTTGTTTGGGGGGTTCTTTCAGAGTTCTGTTGCTTATTGTGATGCCATGAAAATTATGTCACAACTAATGTATTCATCCATGTGGTTTGTGGCACTTTCAGAAAGTAAACAAAGCAATCCTGATAAATACGTCAAGATTTTGTGATACAATGTAAAACTTTTGAGATAATAACACAATATAATAATAATAATAAGTCAAAACTCTGAGATAATAACTCAGTATGTTGAGATACTGCTGCCTTTTTCTTTTCCCTAAATGGTGGGAATGGGCTTCCATAGCTTTGGGTGTGTTAACTTCCCAGCTATGCAATGTGAAATCATCCTCATTTCCCACTCTTATGCTCACTCTATCGGCCAAACACACACACAATGATTCAGGGAAGCACCGGGGAGCTCAGAACCCAGCATGAACACACTTCACATCTTGCATCATGCTGCATCCTGAAGCACTCCTGCCACATTAACAGCCCTGCAGTACATAAAAACTCCAAATAATTATCAGGAAAAACAGGCGACTCCAAACACATGAAATGGTCCTCTTTAGCTGCAAGAAACCTAGTACCAGCACTGATTATGTTTCGATTTATTTATTCTATTAATACTATCCGTTATTATATATAACCTTCCATTTAATCACTATGTGAATGAAATCATTGCAGAGAAATTATTACATTACATAAAATTATTACAGGAATAGTTGTGTTTTAAAATGTATTGAATGGATGGCCATGTCAAACTCCAATGAGCCAGTAACTGTAAGCTGTCATACAGTCATGGACACTTTATTAGGTACATTTTTTGCAAATATCTAATCAGCCAATCATATGGCAGCAACTCTGTGCATTTATGGTTAGAATTTGGCATAAACAACATGAAAGCATGGGTCCATCTTGCTTTGTATATTCAGGCTCCTGGTTACTTAATGGTTTGATCCCAACTTGGACTCTGCCTGCGTGGAGTTTGCATTTCTTCCCCGTGTCGGTGTGGGTTTACTCCAGGTGCTTCAGGTTCCTCCCACATCTTTAAGGCATGCTTTAGGTTAACTGGTCACTCAAAAGTGGCCAGGTATGAATGTGTCTGTCTATCTAACATTCTAATGAGCGGTTCTGAGATCGCACATGCAATGTTGTGGACTGTGGTAGCCTAGCGGTTAGGGTACTGGACTATGGACCAAAAGGTTTAGGGTTCAAATCCCACCTCTGCCAATCTGCCACTGTTGGGTCCTTGAGCAAGGCCCTTAACCCACAATTGCTTGGATTGTAAGACTGTACCAATTGTAATCGCTCTGGATAAGGGCATCTGCTAAATGCTGTAAATGTAAATGTAAATGCTGTGTTAAAATCTTAAATTATCTTATTTAATTTGAAGATTGATATGTTACTGAAAGAAAATATGATGTAAATTGTTTCAGACCCTGTTTCCTAATGGTCATTTTTGCTGGAAAGTTTGGAAAATGCATTTTGTTAGAGATATCTTTGGAAGAAGATACGCATAGAAGGAAATAAGTATTTGAGCGCATATATTTTTGCCAATATGAAAGTATTATGACAAATCAAGCAGTGAAATGCATTCTGGCAGCCTTACCAGGAACAAACCTGAGATGCTGTGCATGCAGGACATTTTAGGAGTGGAATCAGTCCTTACTATTGTGAGATACAGCCATAAAAAACTCAATTGAATTTTGGTATAAAATCAGAATTGCGCACTTAATCTTGCAGTATGGACATGGGGAGTGCATATAGGTAAAACGTGTAAATTGTATCCTCAAAAACTGCCTCTGAGTACAAGGAGTGCCTTTGTAAACTTGCTTCCACTTGCTTCTGATCTGTATTTTCGTTCTTTTGTTTTTGATTGCATAGCTGTATATCGTTGATGTTGGTGCAGTTAATGATTAAGCCTACAGTTGATAAGCCTGTGTTCAGGCAGTGAAGTTTCTGGGCTTGTGAACTGAATGGCCTTATCATTGCAATTCAAAGTGTGTAATGTCTTGCTTCCTAATGGTGCTGATATTGAGAAGGTTTGTTCATTATGGTCATTGTATCCATTCCACCAAGCCAGATCATAGTCATATCATAGTCATCGCATAATGATCCTATGGACCTTGGGTGGCACACTGACATTGACAGTTTGTTTATTTATTATTGCTTGTTGGGGAAAAGGAAAATTGAATATTAATTCTGGCCTGATTTGATTCACTTTAGTTCAGCGCTTTCAGTGGAACTTGTTTAGGCTATTATTTCAAGATTATTACATTTTATTAACTGCATTATCTTAGGTTCTCTCTCTATTTTTGTTCCTGTTCCCTCTGTCCGTCTGTCTGACTTTATTAATCTGTCTTTCTCTCTTCTAATGTGCCTGTCTCTCTTCAAATTGACTGCAAAAATATGTGGAAAAAAAGCATTTGCTGTGGTATGAATGTTAATCTTAACACCCCTGTCTCACTTGTTCACACTCCCTCCTTTCTGGCATCTTGGCACTAGTGTGCTGCTCTCTAACTCACTGCCAGTCCGTGATGCTGCTCTCGAGAGCTGTTTTTATTTCTTCCACCCGGAGAAAATAAATCTGGTTTCTCTGCTCTTGGCGATCGCCCTGGGCCTCGGTTGTCTTTTCCTACTGTGTGCACATGCTCAATGGAGAAACACATTACAAGTTTAATGCTTGCTTGGTGTAGAGCTACTCAGCCTCAAATGACTAATTTATTCTTCGACTGCCTTCACCAACCAACCACTCCTTGCAGTAAAGGATGCTACAAGCATTTCAAATTATTTTGTAGGTTTACATACATATCATTATTAGCTTTAGTAAAAGTTTTGCTAATTGCTTCCATGGAAATAACACAGTGCTTTCTTCAAAGAGGCATTTATACAAGCTATCCTAGGTTACAGATACAACAATGTACAAAAGTCCTAAGCATGGGAAATGTGTAAAGCAAAAATCTGTTTTGGCTGCATCTGTAACATTGGGGCAGCCCTGGACTGACGCACACAGGCCCATTCTTCAGCTTTTGTGCGCTGTGACTCTGGAATCAATGGTGAAAAAGAACACATACACCTGTACTTACAGTGCCAGGAAAAACAAGTGGTCATTACAGGCATCTGACCCTTCCTGGTCACAACAACTTTCTGGAAATTACAGCTGCCTTTTCAGGGCAATGCCAAGACTCCTTGCCATTCTGAAGCACAACTTCAACCTCACCTCGCAATTGGTGGGAAACAAACCAGGGTGGTTCAAAGCCACAAACCAGCATTCTATCTCTAAGCCACAGAGATCTGTAGCCTGCTCATGACTTTTGAGTTGCATTTTGGACTGGGTTTGTGTGTGCTGCATAAGGCAGAGAACACCCGCTATGGTTTGATTGCATTGGCTTAAGCAGTATTTTAAATCCACTGAATTTGGCATAAAGAAGAAGGGTTATTATTCAAAATTCTGTTCAATTGTTAATATACCAGTGACTTGGAATAATGTGGGGCATGCTGGGGGGGCTTTTCCTCACTCATTTGTCTACATTTGTGAGGTATTTCCATTGAGTATTACTGCAATCAACCACACACACACACACACACACACACACACACACACACACACACACACACACATACACACACTCCAGTGATCACTGATGCCACCCTCCCTGCATTCCTAACCTCTTTTCAGCAAAGATAAAAGGAGAGATAGTGGCTCTCTTTGTCTCTGATCCCTGATGGCAGATATGGTTGTGGATGTAGATTCCAAGATAAGCTGATCTGCTCTCAAACATATGAAAATGGAGGCTCAGAGCTAATCTCCTCCTCCTACTAATAGCTGGGCGTTTGATTGGATAATCTGTCATGCAGGCGATAAGCCAGGCGCTCAGGCAGCTTACAGAGGGAAAGGATGTGTGACAGTTCCTCACTGCAGATAGCATAATAATTTCAGCCCCAGGAAACTGAGCACTGCATTCTGCTTACATCCCTCTTCCACACTGCCTCATTTCTTGCTGAGTGACCAGGGGTTACTACACATAATGTCTCTCATTTGCAGATTCGGAAGAATTTCCTCAAACTATCTGGTCTTAAATGTGGTATATGGGTTGAATGTTATTTTCATGACTTCTGTTTGGGTGAGTGGTTGCATGTTGTTGGATTTCTGACTAATAAAGATGTAAAAAAGGTACAAATGGCAGTAATAATACTCATTTTAGTACTGCATATATCCATATACATAGTAGGTAGATATAATGATATATTCATCATGTTTATTCCTTTTCATTCACTACAGTGGACAGATATTAAAACATCATTTTCAGCCAAATGATTTGCAATACTTGCTCCATACCAACATAGCAACATCTCCTAAATCTTTACTGTGTTCCCGTATGATCATTGTTATATTAACATTTGTTAGCCTTAAATATTGGATCCTAAATCCAAAGTGGCGGATGGCAATAGACTTGACCATCTGACCTCTGGAATATCTGTTAAAGACCTTCATTTTACAAGAAACATACTCATGCAAAAATATTTTCTGATTAACTAAGTTGTATGGAATACTTGTATTAAAGTTTAATCAATGTGTGTTTTGTACTTTTTTTTTCCTGTGTGAAAATGTGACTGTCCACCTGAACCTGATGTAATAGTATCAGTAGGCCTGAACCTGACATAATGGCATTAGTAAAAATGAACCAGACATACTGGAGTCAGTAGACATGAACCTGATGTAATGGCTTCAGTAGATCTTTGTTTCTGAATGAATTATTAATCATATTGAAATTGAATGGCCAAAAATGAATGAAAAAGTGACACAAAATTGTACGTTTGTAAGTTGTCTGCTGTTTAAAATTAAATTGCACAGACTTGATCAATTATTCATGTGTTTCTTTTGTCTGAGCTGTGTCAACAACTGTTTCAAACTAAAAAACAACAGTCACTGTTGAAGTCTTGTCTGGGGGTTAAAAAAGTCATTGAAAAAAAAATCCAT
>JAJAGP010005929.1:0-27386 GCA_025084515.1 Ancistrus triradiatus | reverse complement strand
CATTAGCTATAGCAGCATAGCTAGAAAGAGGAGAACTGGTAGGAAACACAGCCAAGAGGTATCACATGAGATATTGGCAACCCCACGGGAGACAGAAGACAGCAACCCAACGTCTCTGATCACCATAAGACTCTTTGACTATGAACCCCCAGCTCTGCCCTTATTCTAAGGCAAGGATGCATGAGTCAAGATCATGAGGTGCTTTAAGATGCTTTAAGGTACGGGTGTGGTCATTATACCATGGTGCTAGCCTTTTTTCCCTAATAATAATATGATAATAATATGAGCAATCCAGGTAACTTTAGAGCCGATAGTAGTACCTTGATACTTGTTCTCCTCCACAATCTCAATGTCTGTACCTTCTAAAGTAACAGGGCACAAAGAAGCCCTCTTCCTAAAATCAATCACCATTTCTTTTATTTTTGAGATATTGTAGTTTGCACGATTCAGAAAAACAGTCCATCGCAGTCCTATAATCCGACTCATCATTCGTTAAAATGGCCAACAAGGCAGTATCATCTGCACACTTCAGTTGGTGTGGTGGCTAACACAATCATTAGGACATAAAAGAAGTAATATAAAAAGCATAGTATCCCCACATCTTCTGGAGATCAAGACCTCAAAGGCCCTATAAATGGCTGCAGTGTGCATTCCCCTTTTAACATCTGCTGCAGTGGGTTCCTCAAATGCATTACAAGCTTTTCATGGCATCTCTTCCCTACCGCAACCCACAAAAGAATTGAAAATGTACAATTACACACAGAGAATCCATTCACTGCACTGGTCTATGAAAACTTGGTATTTTTCTAGGCAGCGTATACTGCTGAGAGAAAATCAAAAGGACTTGAGTAGACAACTTGTGTCAGAAAGGCGCTGAGATATTATGCCAGCAGTGCATGCTCACATCCAGTTTAATTCCATCATCTGTTGCTATTTTTAACAAATGAACATATGGTAGGCACATAAATGTGTATGCTCACCAGAAATTACATGTAAAGTCAAAGTCAGATTTATTTCTATTGTGCTTTTTACAACGTGTCATTGTCTCAAATCAGCTTTCCAATATGGATATTATCTTCTGTTATCTAAGATCAAACCCTAATTGAGCAAGCCGAGGGAGACAGTGGCAAGGAAACACTCCATAACTGTTATATGGTTAATAGTTTTATTGCTGTTAACAACAAGATAAATTAACAGATAACAGCACCTTCTTCTGGGGAAAAATCCTTGGAAAGAAATAAACAATGTTTATAGTAGTGCACATGGTAACAGCATCTTTTCCTTTTCCAGATATCAGCTGATGCCGATTATTTCAAAAGTACATTGATTGGCCCCATTAACTAGATCGATTAATTGGCCGAACAATTAATCGGTCTAGTTACAAGGCTTAGATGATATATGTGAGAATTCAACTAAATTATCTAATTAACACATTCATAGTAATAGCTAAACATAAAATAAATAAACAGAAGCTAAATAAAGATTACCAGAGAACCTAATTAAAAATATAATAATTAAAATAAACATAATATGTAGTCTAATATTGAGAGAAAATGTCATATTTTTAATAATAACAACAACATTTTTAGGATTGGATAGATGATTGAATAAAAAATGCCCTGTGAGAATAAAGCAATCATTAAAGATAATTGAAAAGCCATTATTAACTACTCCATTTATAATAGTAGTCATATTGTATACAAAACATAATATCAGTTCATTAAGTTTTGATTTAGAATGATCAACCAGTCCTTCAGTCACTCTTTATGCATCATTGGTCAGAAGAGCCCTTCCATTCATATCTTGTTTTTGCCTTCCTTTTCCAAGTTATCCAAAATTATTCGACTATGTTCTATTTTGTCTTCCCAACTTCTTGGAAATCTTCCAAGTGGTCTTGTGGGTAACACTCGACAACTGCACAGCTCCATCTGTTGTCTGTTCACCTTGGATTGTGTCCAGTCCATCTTAGTTTGTTTGTTTCTTAGTTTCTTTCTGCAGTCTGTGAGAACATCCTGTAGACAACATCTACAAGCAGCGTAAAATGCTACGGAAAGAAACATGCTGGGAATCACATAGGAAAGATGCTTATGAGCCGTCTCCCTGTCTCACTTCATATAACGCATGGTGGTGCAAGTGGTTAGTGCTGTCATCTCATAGCTCTAAAGATCCCTGGTTTGATCCTGACCTTGGACTCTGCATGTGGAGTTTGCATGTCCTACTTGCACAAGGTTGCGTTAGGTTAATTGGTTGATCTAATTGGCCCAGTGTGAATGTGTCTGACTAGTATCGATGTAAATTTGCTCCTGTCATGAACAGCTATTGATGCCACGTTAAACAAACAAACAAACATATATTCTCCGTTATTGATTTTCCCAGCATGCTTTCTTCCATGGCCATTTGTGATGTTTATAGATGTTGTAATTCTGTCTGGGTTGTAGTCCACATCTCACTGGCCTTCAGTTAAGATGGTGCTCTTGAATATATTGGCACATACTGACCACTTCATTAGGTTCCAAGTTGGAACACCTTGCCTTCAGAACTGTCTTAATTCTTCATGACATTGATTCAACAAGGTACTGGAAATATTCCACAGAGATTTTGCTACATATTGACATGATAGCATCACAGTTGCTGCAGATTTGTTGGCTCTTCTCCCATTCCACCACATCCCAAAGATGCTCTATTGGATTGAGATCTGGTGACCATGTGGAGGCCTTTTGAGTACAATAAACTCATTGTCATTTTCAAGAAACCAGTCTGAGGTGATCTGAGCTTTGCAACATGGTGCGTTATCCAGCTGGAAGTAGCTATCAGAAGATGGTACGCTGTGGTCATAAAGGGATTGATATGGTCAGCCAGATCCATGCTTTCATGTTGTTCACACCAAATTTTCACCCTACCATCCAAATGTCAAAGCAGAAATCAGAGACTCATCAGACCAGGCAACGTTTTTCAATCTTCTAATGTCCAACTTTGGTGAGCCTGTGAGAATTGTAGCCTCAGTTGCCTGTTCTTAGCTGGTTGAAGTGGGACCCAATGTGGTCTTGTGCTGTTGTTGCCCATCTGCTTCAATACCTCAATTGTAATGAGAGGCTGTTTGAGTTTCCATTGCCTTTCTGTTAGCTCGAACCAGTCTGGGCATTCTTCTCTGACCTTTGGCATCAACAAGGCATTGCTGCCCAGACAACTGGCGCTCACTGGATATATTCTACACACCATTCTCTGTAAACCATAGACATGGCTGTGTGTGAAAATCCCAGTAGATCACCAATTCCTGAAATACTCAGACCACCCCATCTAGCCCAACAGCCATAACACATTCAGAATCACTTAATGACTGACTGTCACTTAATAATGTTTCTTCCCCATTCTAATGCCTGGTTTGAACTTCAGCAGGTTGTCTTGACCATTCTAAGTGCATTGAGTTGATGCCATGTGATTGGCTGACTAGATATTTGCATTAATGAGCAGTTGAACAGGTGTACCCAATAAAATGAGTGTATGGTCTTTAGCTTTTCTTTACTCAAGGTGAAGGCCGTCCATTCCCCTTTCATTTTTAATAAGATTTCGCCCTTCATGTCACACTTGCTGTCCAAGCACACGTACTCTTCCACCTTCTCTATAATGCTTTTTCTGTGGTTCATTTTAAGGTCTACAGCTGAACTTATGATGCCCTGTTCTGCGGGCATGGCCTGCAACTGATCAGCGATCTCTGCACTGAGTACGTTTATTGTCATACTCGTTGTCGTGGTGGTTCAAAACAGCTTGCTATTAATAATGATGCCCCACTTTCAGTCTACGTTTTACATGATTGTCTGGAGACCTTTAAAACTCGTCTTTGATAATGGCTCTTCATTTCTCTGTCTTTTTAAAAACATATTTGCATTATAGTATGAATTATTCATTGATTACATTCTGTTCCTGATAAAGCCTGTTCCTGCTCTGACAGTAGCCCAGGCTTTCATAAGCTGCAGATGGGAAGGTCAGTGACATTTTGGTTTTTAAAGTGTGCAGTTTTGACTATGCCCGGGGTCGACACGGATAGACTTTTATTTCTGAATTTCAAAAAGCACATAAAGTCATAATATCCTCCCAGAGCGCTTTTGATTGCCAATTTAGCACTGGCGTTCAAAAACATTATCACAGTTCATTCCTGGCACATTTAGGCACTTTGTCAAACCTGTCTTGTGATCCTAACAACCTGTCTGGCTCGCCTTAGTGGTTCTTCTTTTATCAGCTTCTTCATCTCTTGAACTTTTGTTCCTGTTCATGATAGAGGGAAGGATGGAAGATGAATTTTTTCCTCTTCTCTTAGCTCTGTACCCTCTCCACCTCGACTGGCTCCTCTGCTTTCTAATTCAGGAGTATTGATATTCCAAAAAACAGGCATATTAATTGCCCCTGCCTCTTTCTTTAACAGCAGGTGATAGGGGTGCCAATTTTCTCACTGGGTTGCCAACCAGTGTGCCATATCGACTTGTACTACAGGCACCATGCTGAGATTTCCAGGAGAGAAGTGTCTCCCCTTGCCAGTCTTGGCGAGAAACTGTTTCATATAAATGCTAATCCAATTGAAGCCATTCGGTCACTCATTCATTCACGGGCACTTTCGGCTGCTGCAACTGAGCAGCAAAATTGAAAAGGAAACAAAAAAAAGTTGCTTGGGTAAAGCGAGGTGATCGACAGGAACAGTCCCTGCTTTTCTTAATTGAAACGTTGGAGCTTGCAACCACAGAAATAGCTCAGTGGTTTAACACAAACAGCATGATCAGAGGGTATCAGCTCATTAGTGCTTATTTATTTATATCTGGATGTGTTTATCAGCCAGAAGAGCATGCCGCATGTGGATAGGATGAATTAAAACAATGTAAATGCGTAGCATACGATATGAAATGCATGGTCAAGTCTGCAGCGCCTTCATGCCAACGCTATGCACCAGGCCCATAATCCATCTTCATCAAAACCTCTGCATTCCTCTTAGCTCTCCGACACAAGTGCTGATTTGATGCATTGATAATGCAGACAAAGTCAGTTCATTTTTCCATTCATTCATTTCTATAACTTTTGTTTGAAACACTTCAGGGTAGGAGGGAGCAAGGGTCTAACTGGTAGCACAAGGCGCAAGGCAGGAGCCAACCCTAGATAGAGCTCCAGTCCATCGCAGGGCACATATACAGTGGGGCAAAAAAGTATTTAGTCAGCCACTGATTGTGCAAGTTCTCTGACTTAGAAAGATGAGAGAGGTCTGTAATTTTCATCATAGGTACACTTCAACTATGAGAGACAAAATGAGAAAAAAAATCCAGGAAATCACATTGTAGGATTTTTAAAGAATTTAATTGTAAATTATGGTGGAAAAAAAGTATTTGGTCAATAAACTTGGTTCAACTCAATGCTTTGTAACATAACCTTTGTTGGCAATGACAGAGGTCAAACGTTTCCTGTAGTCTTCACCAGGTTGGCACACCACTGTAGCTGGTATTTTGGCCCATTCCTCCATGGCGATCTCCTCTAGAACAGTGATTTGGGGCGTTGTGGGGCAACACGGACTTTCAACTCCCTCCACAATTTTTCTATGGGGCTGAGGTCTGGCGGACTGGCTAGGCCACTTGAGGGACTGAAATGCTTTTTAGAAGCCCACTCCTCCGTTGCTCGAGTGGTTGTGTTTGGGGGATCATTGTTTGGGATCTTCAATGCTCTCACTTATGGAAGGAGGGTTTTGGCTTACTTAAAAATATTCACAATACATGGCCTCGTTTCATTCTTCCCTTAACACGGATCAGTCGGGTCATCTCCTCTGCAGAAAAAACAGCGCCAAAGCATGACGTTTCCAAACACCATGCTTACAGTAGTATGGTGTTCTTGGGATGCAACTCAGCATTCTTCTGCCTCCAAACACGGCGAAAGTTGAGTTGTTTACCAAAAAGTTCTATTTTGGTTTTCACATGACATTCTCCCAATTCTCTTCTGGATCATCCATATGCTCTCATGCAAACTTCAGACGGGCCTGGACATGTACTGGCTTAAGCAGGGGGACACGCCTGGCACTGCAGGATCTGAGTCCCTCTCGGCGTAGTTGTGTTACTGATGGTAGCCTTTGTTACTTTGGTCCCCAGCTCTCTGCAGGTCATTCATCAGGTCCCTCTGTGTAGTTCTTGGATTTTTACTCACCGTTCTCATGATCATGTGTGAGGATGTAAAGAAGTGCCTAAAATTGCCCCTGACAAATAAATAAACAAATAAAACTACAGTGGAACCTCGGAATTCAAGCTTAATTGGTTCCAGAAGGCCGCTCAAACTCCGATTTGTTGGAAGTCAGAATCATGATTGTTTTTTACGTCTATGTTCGTATGTAATTAATCATTAAAAGCCTGAATAAAGCAAAGGGATGTACAATACGATAATAATCAAATTATCAAATCAATTAAACAATTGAAATATAAAGACATGAAAATAAAATGAAACTTTATAGCATCGAGGCGAACGTAGTGTCAGCTCGTCTTATCACTGGGGCAGTAGCAGTGCGACTGAGGGGGTGTCTGAAATTGCACCTGTAGACTGATATAATATACATCTACATATAACAATAAAATAATATACATAATATGACTATGATCGCACCCTAGTTCTTCTTTTATTTTTGGTAATTTTGGCGTACCTTCTTGGTGCATTATCGCCACCAACTGGACTGAACTAAGTGCATTGTCTTTGGATGGTCGCCCTATAGAGTTTTTTATTTAGGGTGCCCATGTGCAAAGTCTACCCTACGATGAATTGGCGCCCTGTCTAGGGTTGTTCCTGCCTTGCGCCCTATGCCGCCGGGATAGGCACTGGCTCTCCCGTAACCCTGTCCAGGATTAAGCGGATGAGAAAGTGAATGGAAGAATAAATGTTTAAAGTCGAGTTGGGGGCAAAAAAACCTTTGATGTCCGAATTGTTAGAGTGAAGGGCGTTTGAAATTCCCAATTCCTTATTTTTGTATGTAGAATAAAACCAGAGTACTTTTAGAAAAGCCATGCGGACGTGTGGACCACATGCAAACGTCACACACTCTAGATCAGGAATCGAACTGGGATCTCTTGGAGCTGTTCGGCGACTGGTCACTTTGCTGCCCTGCCACCCACAGACAGAGTACATCAAGCTAAAGCTGTTAAAAAGGAGAAGATATGTCCAGGTATATAATAGAAGTGAGGCAATATAAAGCAAAGACAAAGGATAAATGCGTACTGCTTTTCATGCTGCAAATGTGGGCGATTAAATCATTTCATACGTCTTGTTCCCTGAAGATTAAGTGCAGGCTCTGCCTTATTCTACACCACCCTGTGCAGCTGAATGGCTGATGATGTGGTGGACTCTGATAACATTTATAGTCAGGAGTGAGCAGTGTGATGATTCTTTCAGATGTCAGGATCTTTCAGGAGGACAGCAGAAACATCAAACGAGAACCATTGTCACGTAGAGCTTAGTGGTACCTAGACGGTATGTGGATTTCACTGATAACTTATTGATATGCTTGCTATGTGGGTGGCATTTACAGGCATTGGGATTCTGGGTACATTTGTACACACCAGTGGCAGCTGGTGGTTTTTAATATGGGGGAAGCAAATATTTCCACATATGATCACTTCTGTCATATCCCTCCAGTGGAAATGCATTTAGTTGTATTGCCTAATACAGAGTCGTTTTACATAATAACACATCCTGTTTTCTTATCTTTGTCAACTCTAAATATTATAAATAAATTAAGACTTACTGGTGCTGAAGTTTCAGTATGTTCCTGATTCCTAATTTACTTTGAGAGGTTGACCAGTTATCTTAAGAGAAGCCGTGCTATACCAAAGTCAAAGTGTTTTTGTTATTTTTTGGCTCTGCTAAATGCACCTGCTCACACTCCATTCACTACCATGTGTCCAGTGGCTCAAAACTATGTTTTTAAAGCTATTTGTCTAATTAGCATTAGTTTTTTGTCCTATCATTTTAAGACATGCTCCATAGACATCCAGAGACACATGAGCTTGAATGAGTGTCTATTAATTCTGTCTCAGGGGCAGATTTTGAAGACTGCACTGTGCTGGTCACTTAGTTTAATGAATGAACAATGCAATACTGTAGTGAGACATTTTGATTATTTGATTTGTTAAAATATTTAACACAGAAAACATGTTTAAAGAAAACATAATTAAAACTAAACAAAGTAATAATATATAATGATATATACAATAATGCTAATATATACTGTAGATCATGATCAATTTAACAGGATACAATATTATGAACAGTACAATAAATGGAGAATACAAAGCCATGGCCTATAGGACAACAATATATATGAATCAAATATTGAATAAAATCACTTTTACAGCTTCCACTCTTCTGGAAAGGTGTTAGATTTAGCCGTTAAGGCACAAGACATGTCTGACACCACTGACCAGTGATAAGGCCTTTTATTACAGCCAGCATTTCATATAAGTGAATGAGTTTGCAGTCAGGTTCTTTCATACCAAACTGAGCATACCTTTTCCTCATGTACCCCAGGTGTACATGGGATAGTCATGATGATACATGAAGGGGACTTCAATAAACTGTTAGGACATGTTTTTAAAAATGGCATTTATTCATTTTTCTGTGGAGAACAAAGGCACCTCCAGAATCGGATGCCAGTTCTTTGAAGGACCAGAAGAGTTCACTGCAGTAATGGGTATAATCTCCACCCTCAGGCATGACCAATCATGACTGTGTTACACCCAGTCTGGCTGAAAGGCACTGCCAGGACTGAAACCCATGTCACTGCAGTGATGGACTAGCAAATTGATGAGTGACCTGTCTCAGGCTGAGACAGAAATGGGTCTTCATTCAACTGTTTGCATAAAATTGCCTATTAGTGAACCTAAGGGGCACAGACTGTCCAAAAAAAGCCTTAGACAATCAATTCACCAAACTGTGTTTGTACAGGTTTCTTTTTTGCATTCTCAAAAGTTTGGAACCTGGTGGTCAATGTTACACTCTTCAGCACGCTTGTTATTCCTAGATGTTTCTACCTCATGTTGTCTAGTGGAAAGTCTTCAAAGTGGCCCATTTTACTGACAGTGTTTGTGTAGAGAGTCAATGGCTTTGTTATGAATGTGGGGTGCCCCTGATTTGGTGGGCACCATGATATGAGGAACCCTGAGACTCAGAAGCTTCCTGGTGAAGCAGAGGCTGTTTTATTGTTGCCCAAAGCACGAAGCAGGATTACTAGGTAGCTCAGCATGAATTTGGTAAGCAGGATTTAAGTGGCTCTTTTCTTTACAGATTTCATATTTATACTTCTAGTAATTGATTCACTTTCACTTGTAGGTCTAAAGGGTTAATAAGGCACTTTATGAAAAGTAGTATTGAAAAAAAATGAATGCCTTTTCAGGTTGAAATAGGCCTAGTTTTATTAAGCGCTCATTTACATTCGCGCTATTCATGCACACTCTCACACACACACACACCAAGTTTCCCAAGCTAGTAGACTAAAATTGATATGATGTCTGGATAAAATATATTTTATTTACAGGGATGGATAGTATTTCTCATTTTTCATCCACTTTTTCTGGTGAGTGATGTGGTAAAGCAAAGCATCCCATGTTAACCTGCTTATGCTGGTCACGGTCACAGATCCATGAGGCATGTGGCTGTCATTTCAGGTTTCTTCTCAAATGCCTGTAAAATTAAATTGTAGAGATTGTCTAGTGTTGTAGGGAAGACCAAGACTGGGACACATCGACAATTAAGATTTTTTTCATCATAAAAGAAGAAAATGGAAAAAATAAATTAGTCAGCCACTGATTGTGCAAGTTCTCCTACTTGATGAGGGAGGTCTGTAATTTTCGTCATAGGTACACTTCAACTATGAGAGGCACAAAATGAGAGAAAAAATCAAGGAACCTCTGTAGGAACATTGGGTAGTTTTTTAAAGGACTTAATTTTAAAATTCATGGTGGAAAATAAAGTATTTTGTCACCCCCAAACAAGAAAAAGATTTCTCTCTCTCACAGACCTGTAACTTCTTCTATAAGAGCTTTTCTGTCCTTCCACTCGTTACCTGTATTAATGGCAACCTATTTGACAGTGTTATCTGTATAAAAGACACCTGTCCACAGCCTCACCAGTCCCGTGGGTCAAAATGATCATGAGAACTTTGAGCAGAAATCACCAAGAACTACATGGAGGGACCTGATGAATGACCTGCAGAAAGCTGGACCAAAGTAACAAAGGCCTACCATCAATAACACACTATGCTTAGGAGGACTCAGATCTTGCAGTGACAGGCGTGTCCCCCTGCTTAAGCCAGAGTACAGTGTCCAGACCCATCTGAAGTTTGCCAGAGAGCATAATGGATGATCCAGAAGAGGATTGGGAGAAGAATATCATGTGGTCAGATGAAACAAAAATAGAACTTTTTGGTAAAAAAAAAACAAACTCAACTCGACATGTTTGGAGGAAGAAGAATGCTGATTTGCATCCCAAGAACACCATACCTACTGTAAAACATGGCAGTGGAAACATCTCTGTTTTTCTGCAAAGGGGACAGGACGACTGATTTGTGTTAAGGGAAGAATGAACGGGGCCATGTATCGTGAGATTTTAAGCCAAAAAACATCCTTCCATCAGTGAGAGCATTGAGGATGGAACATGGCTGGGTTCTTCCAGAATGAATTAATGATCCCAAACACACCGCTCGGGCAACAAAGAAGGAGTGGCTCCATAAAAGGCATTCAAGGTCCTGGAGTGGCCTAGCCAGTCTCCAGACCTCAGCCCCATAGAAAATGTGTGGAGGGAGTTGAAAGTCTGTGTTGCCCCAAAACATCACTGCTCTAGAGGAGATCTGCATGGAGGCATGGGCCAAAATACCAACTACAGTGTGTGCAAACCTGGTGAAGACTTACAGGAAACGTTTGATCTCTGTCATTGCCAACAAAGGTTATGTTATAAAGTATTGAGTTGATGTTTTGTTATTGATCAAATACTTAATGTCCATCATGATTTACAATTAAATTCTTCAAAAATCCTACAATGAGAGTTCCTGGATTTTTTTTCTCATTTTGTCTCTCATAGTTGAAGTGTACCTATGTTGAAAACTACAGATGTCTGTCATCTTTCTAAGTAGGAGAACTTGCACAATCAGTGGCTGACTAAATACTTTTTTGCCACCCCCTATATATATATATATATATATATATATATATATATACTGTGTAACAGCATTCATTTGCCTTTGTTGCACCCTGTTGCAATAACTCCATGCCACCCACTTTGAGAAACACTGGTGTACATTTTGGATTTCTGTTTGTAATATATGCATATATAAATGTGAAAAATGCGAAAAATGCAGGCTGGACTAGCGTCTGGTTGTTAAACCACCTTGGTTTGTCATATCAGTGTTTTCAGAGCCAGTAATGTAAGGAATTTAATATGCCGGTTCTCTAATCTCTCCGTTAAGGCCAATTGTGCAGACATTCGAGTTGTTCGCGATCTAAAATCGCCATATTACCCACTCCTAACTGGTGCTGCATTCATTACACATAGGCCTTCTGGTTTTTACATGGTCTAAAAACTCACATTTCAAAAGGAAATTCAAATAAATCATGTGCCCTTTCTTCTTGAATTTTGAATCTATGAAACCGGGCTGCCAGTCAAGGCTATTAGTATGCGTCATGCAAGCTTGTCTACTTCATATAAAAAGCCCCTTGCGTTCCTCGCGCTGACCCCAATAACCGCCTCAAGTCAGCACAGCCACAATGGGACTGGACTTCCTCTCTGTAATTGCCCCTGCCCATTTGTTGACCCTGGGGTTTTGCCATGCATGTAATCTTTCTATGTTTGGCACTATCATGCGCTGATAAAACAAAGAAATTAGATCTGGGGAAACGATGTGGCTGGAGTATAGGTGTGTGCATATGTGTGTGGGTGTTTACTCGTGTGGACTGAGCAACTGAATTTGATTGCTGGGCTCTGCTCGGGAGAGCCCATTTCGGGCTGTTGGAACACCAATTTCAGCATTGAGCGGTCTCTCAGGTCCAATTTTATCCAGCTGTTGAGACTTTTAGACAGATCATTTACATGTAATATATCTTCCACCATACCTTGCTACCAAATCCCTTTTCTGCTTGCCTTATTACAGTTCTATCATGTGGAGATTACATTTACATTAGGCCCACATCAGATTTGCATCAGGCTCACATTAGATAAAAAATACCCATGAGGCATGTTGCTTCATTGTGTCATTATTTTTCAACTATGCGGAGGCAGAAAATAGCTGTTGTCATAATTGCTTTCCCTATCTTGTCACTCTCCCTCCTATCACTACAATACACAAACACAAACATTGAGTGACAAATGCATCTAGTAGTTGCGTTTATGTCATTTCAAACCACCTGCCACTTTATTAGATACACTTCAATGTTTCTAAACTTATTGTATGTTTTAACAGTTCCACTTATCATATAGAAGCACTTGAATAGCTACAATTACAGACTGTAGTCCATCTGCTTCCCTACATACTTTGTTATCCCCCTTTACTCTGTTCTTTAATTGACATGATGTGGTGGTGCTGTGTTAGTGTGTGTTGAGATGATATGAGTGGATCAGACACAGCAGTGCTGCTGGAGTTTTTAAACAGTGTATTCGCTCACTGTGCACTATATTAGACACATATATCATTTGTGAAATTTTCCTCTGTGGTTGAATAAAGTACTCTATCTATCGATCCATCAGTCTATTGATTGACTGATCCATCCATCCATCCATCTCACCATCTATCTTTCTACCTATCTATGTGCCTATCTATCTACCTACCTACCTATCTTGCCCCACCCTGTAAATGTAAAGTCAGAGACAGTAGCTCATCTGTTTTTACACAGTTTGTGTTACTCATCCTCTAATTCTTCATCAGTGCTCACAGGATGCTGCCTACAGGAAACTAAGTGGCTGGACAGTTTTGGTTGGTGGACTAATTTCAGCCCAGCATTGACACTGAGGTGTTGCAAAACTCCAGCAGCACTGCTGTGTCTGATCCACTCATACCAGCATATCACACACTAACAAATCTCCACCATCACATCAGAGTCACTGCAGTGCTGAGAATGATCCACCACCCACATAGTACCTGATCTGTGGGGGTCCTGACATTAGAAAACAGTAAAGGAGACTAACAAAGTATGTAGAGAAACAGATGGACTACAGTCTGTAAGTGTAGAACTACTTCTATATGAAAAGAGAAGTTGATACAATTTACAATGAGTGTAGGAACAAGGAGGCGTATCTAATATAGTGGCCAGTGAGTGCCTTGCCTCTTGCCTATGACAATGTTCCATACAGTCAGGGAATTAGGTTTATGGAAATATATGCAAAGACCTGGCAGGCTCCACACACAAGGGTTTTAACCCACTTTCAGTAAAAGGCAAATTTAGTAAACTTTCTGGTTTCTGTAAACCAAGGTATAATGGTGGGTCCGATTTCCAGACCCCGATCCATTTGTTTAATCTGCTAGCTCTTATAAGGACAGCGCTGGCCTGGCGGTTAAGGTACTGGACTATTGATCAGAAGGTTCAGGGTTCAAGCTGTTGGGTACTTGAGCAAGGCCCTTAACCCACAATTACATGGATTGTATAGTGGTCCCTGAATGTTTGTGAACCCTATATGGTTCTGTATTCCTGCATAAATCAGGCAATGTTTATCTTCTAGTGGCCAACTTTGGTGAGCCTTTGTGAATTGTAGTCTCAGTTATCTGTTCTTAGCTGACAGGAGTAGTACCCGATGTGGCCTTCTGTTGCAGTAGCCCATCTGCTTCAAGGTTTGATCTGTTGTGCATTCTTTTCTTTTTTGTTTATTTGGTTTATTAATGTCGCATCAGTGGCCATTTCATTGATACACACAAGGTTTCATCCATACACAGGGTTACCTCAAGACTAGCCATATATACAGTATATACACTCAGGTCAATGGCAATTTAGCATAATCAATTAACCTAAGACGCATGTCTTTGGACTGTGGGAGGAAAGCGGAGTACCCGGAGTAAACCCACGCGAACACAGGGAGGACCCAGGATGCTCCACCCTAGGACTGATCCCAGGACCATCTTGCTGTGAGGAGGTGGTGCTATCCATCGAGCCACCGTGCCGCCATTACAGTCTGTGCATTCAGATTGTAATGAATGGTTATTGGAGTTACTGTTGCTCCTCTATCAGCTACTGGTCTGGGCATTCTCTTCTGACTTCTGGCATCAAGAAGGCATTGTCACCTGGAGTACTGCTTCTTACTGGATATTTTCTCTGTTTTGGACCATTCTGTGTAAACCCTAGAGATGGCTATGCAGGATGTTCCCAGTCAGCAGGTTCTGAAATACACAGAAAAACCTGTCTAGGACCAGCAAACATCACTTAAATCTTTCTTCCTCATTCTGATGCTTGGTTTGAATTTCAGCAGGCCATCTTGACCATGTCTACATACCTAAATGCATTGAGTTACTGCCATATGATTGCCTGATTAGATATGTGTGTTAACAAGCTGTTGAACAAGTGTACCTAATAAATGGCTGCCGAGGCCTGTCCTTATTCAGGTACATTGAAGCCTGGTCTTGAATGTCTGGAAATAACTTTCTGGGGACATTGCAAATGTTGCAGAGTGAGTGAGCAGTCATTCCTTAGCAAGTCTGCTGTCACTCAGTTGGTAAATACTCTGTATGCATCTAATCCTCTGTTAATGAACACTGGAATCCTGTTTACTTCTGAAGGGAAGGCTTCACTTCCTTTGGTTTCAGGAGTAGATCAGTGTTTGGTTTAATTAGGATGAGAGCTAGCGTGATGGACACAGTCATTAGTGAGCAGTTCTGCAACTACAGGCTGTGATTGCGTTACACCGATTTTTAACATGAAATAAATTAAAAACGAGAGAAAAAAATATTTTTACATATATAATATTTTACATACACCTGTCTTGTTACCCCTTCACTGAAGGGTTAGAAGGGCCAGAGCACACGCCACTGGATAAAAGACATTCTTTTTTTAGTTCTAGTGTAAACAATGTAAAACTATGCATAGTTTCTTGTATTAATCCATGCAGTTAAAAGAAATTGCTAGAAACAGAGCTTTGAAATTGTAAACAAAATGCTGTGTTGTACCATCACCATATATTAAATACAAGTAAATAAAAGTGAAAACATTCCTTTTTTAATTTCTGAAGAATAAGAATTCAAAACAATGTGTACATGTCTTGTATAACAATGTAAGCAAAAATTAGGATGCAGTATGGTCATTCTGCATTACCAATGTATCCTTACATCCCTAATAAACAATAATAAACTGGACTTTTTGGGATGCAGAATGGCCTTGGTTGGTTGTGTGTAGGTTATTTTAGATGCTTTGATTTTGTAGCAGATGTGGCTGCTTACATTTGTCCCGCTTTTACCCCCAATACATATAACATTGACATATTTGACATATCTCGTACAGTATGTACCCAATATCAGGATATTTCCACAATATACTTTTAGCTGAGGTTATTCCATTTCTCACTGACACAAGGAAAGCCAGCATGGTAGACAGATAATGTGCTGTGCTAGATTAAGTTTTGTCCTTTGAATGTACTAGTTATGTCAGTCGCTGTGGGAGGAAGTCAAGCACTAAATTACTCATTACGCTGTCCATGCATGACATGTTCAATTTGCATATCTAATCCTGATAAGTGTGATCTGCCCTTGGATGAGAGGTCCTGGGTTCTCATGGAGGGCCCATGGGTCCTTGGACTCAATGTCAGAAGACAAAATTGCGTGCCACACTCACCCTCCCACTGTGTCCTGTAATGGGCTTTTCGAAATTATTTTGTGTCCAAATCACTGTGTGGGCTATTTAATTTTTAAACAATAGTCCTGCACATTAAATTGATGCAAAACTACTAAAAAGAGTAAATGAGTATTGCAGTATTTTCTCTTTTTAACCCTGCTTTATCCTGGTTAGGATTTGGGGTTGTTGCTAGTGCCACGGGGATTGCCTATGGCAGAATTCACTGGGTGCAGGCAAACACAGCCTGTACAGGGTGCCAGTCCATCACTCAGCGCTTAGAAGGGGTTACTGTTGCAGCATTTGTTCTTTCTCACCTGGCTTCCTCTACCTCAAATATGGCCAATTATGTGTCTGTGTGATCCTGCCCAGCTTGGAATGCACAGCAGGGACTTGAACCCAGGTCACTGCAGTGGTTGACTAGCGAATTGCTGCTTCACAACCAGAGTGCTTCCCAAATTGTATCTTAAATTAGAAAAAGGATCCAAATCAAATAACGATGCATTTCTTAATATCTAAACTATTGTATTGTGTGGTGCTTGGTCCAAAACCTGTTGGTCTAAGAGAGACAGAAAAGGTCTAGACACAACAATTATGGGTTTGGTTAGGAGTGCAGAGCTCATGATGCTGTCCTAAACTGTGAAGTGCAGTACCAGCACAGATACTGGGTTCAAGGAAGGATGGTACAGAGAATCAAAGGAGTGTTTGCCACACATCAGCTGAATTTGCTGATGTTGGGAAACTTTGAGTAGGTCTTTTTGTGACTGTGTCACATGACCCACACTCCACCTCTGTCCATGAGTGGGCCCTGTAACTCAATAGTCACATCAAATAGTCCTAGAGACTCATTTGGGAGAAAGTACTCCCCATGGAGCTCCATAGAGCTGCATTCGCACAAGTAGGAACGCTGGATTCTGCTTAGATGACTCAAAATTGTGTTGTACCTCCTTCATCTCAGACTCAGTAAAGCCTGAAATTCACCATCAGTCCATTTGTCTGTGTGTTTTTTTTTTCTTCCACTTTTGGTGCAAAGATTTGTTGTTTATATGGCTACAGGTGTATTTAGAAATTGTGGTTGCCCTCAACAATGCACTCGGTTGTACCTCGGCTCTTGACCACCTCGGAACTAGCTGAATTTGGTTCTCGACACATTTTGACTAGAAAAAGTTGTGTCGGTATTTGGAGCACTTGCTTAAACATGTCATGGGAAGATGTTGTGTCAGCTTGTACTAAGCCTCTACCTCACTCTGCTATTTTTGTCTCCTTCTGCTGGTCAAGGGTAGCATAGCCCAAGTTGTGACAGACGCTGGTAAAACCAGACAGATTTGGTGCTGTTGAGGCAAGGCATAAGAGAAGAAATGACTGAAAGCTTGTATAAATGTATAATACTTACTTTCTAATATTACAATACAATCTATTAGCAAAATTAAAACAAGTAAACCATCCTTTGTTTTAATCTCAACTTCAGCCCTGGAGGACTGCTTTCAGAGTTTTACAGTTTCCTCCTCCAAACACCTAATCTAGCCCATGGCCTAATTATAAGCCCTTTATTCATTGGACCAGGCGTGCGAGAGCAGAAATTGTGCCAGGTAGTTCACAAGGACTGACCTTTGATTCCTCTATATGAATAATAAAACCCAGTGTCCTACTTTAAAAGCAAATATTTATGGATATTACACACAGTTTCTCTACGACCATATGGGAGTCCCTGATTATTTAATATTTAAAGATCATGACCACTGTTTAATTAAAAACCTGACAAAACTGGATTCTGTTTCATATTGGGCTTCTGCTTTTGTCTGTCATTAGCAGCAGAGGTATATTGTTTTCATTTCCTTCCAGAAGGGTCCCATTCTGGAGGACTCATGAAAAAACCCCTGTACCAACCGAGTGCAGTCTCATAAAGCAAAAGCACTTATATATCCCTCTAGAGAAATATTCTGTGTCCAAAGAAAAGGCACTTTAAATGGGATTCGAAGTAAATTTAATTTCCACTCATATGCAGCAGCAGCGCAAGGAAACAAAGATTTAAGGGCTGCTTCCAAGCCAGAGAGCCCCTACTTTAAGTGATCATATGTTGATTCACTGCATTGTTTACGCTTTCTCTAATTTCTTGTGTCTGATTTAAAGGCTTAATAGGCCAATCTTTACATTTTGCTCTTAATCCAAATGATCAGGGTCTGAGGGATTGAGCCAACTGGGTTAACTAGGGTCAAGAACCAGTGAATACCCACTTAGATGATAAATAGGTGCATTAGGCAGCCTCAGCAAGTGTGTTCTTGTGGTCAGAGACAAATACGAGGGCTTACTGTGCGCTGTTGGGTGAAAACACGAGCCAAGCTCGGAATGTTTACTTAAATTGATGTCCCATTTTCAATGTTGTTCACTTTAGCTGTGTAGCAAAAATCCAGAGCTATGTACAATGCACTCAATGTACAGTTCAATCTCTTCTGATCCTTTCTGGTTCAGCACGGACATCTCACATGGGAGTCGTCACTGATTTGGCATTGGTGCATGTTGGCTTAAACTATAATATTATTCTGTGTTTTCTCATTATGGATGTCTTTATTAACGCAATCAGTTTCCCAGTCCTACCCCCCATAATGTTAAAGCAAATTAATATGTCGAAATGAAAGAAACCTGGACCACTAATATTCACAATGTGGAACAGGCCACTGCAATACAATTATGTTTTGATTAGCTTGGTGTGAGAAGTCCATTCTGCATACATCACTCTCCATTAGACCTGAAGTATTGGGCAGTGAGGTGAAATGGCTTGTTTTCCTGGCCTGTGCATCACATTTGAGATTGGCAGACTCTTTTGCTTGTTACTTGTTTCAGAGGTTTTTTGAAGCTAGCCTCCTGTGTCGTATAACTAATTGAATTTGATTTCGAAGACTTGGCCTGAGAAGAATTTGTCTCGCTTCTCGTCGTTTGCTCGGTACTCGGCGCACTTGCTTAAACTTGTAGGAGTCAAGCTTGATTATTTGATCTGTTCTGCTGCCAATCCATTGTGTTACCCATTTATCTTCATTAAATGATTATCCTGGTCAGGGTCATGTGGGAACAACACTAAAACACAGCTATACAGTACTGTGCAAAAGTCTTAGGCACTCTACATTTTGCAATTTATATTTCTTCTTACTTGTTATTTAAGTTTTAGTGGTCACTACACTTTGTAGTTCTACAATTACAGACCGTAGTCCATCTGTTTCTCTACATTTTTGGACTGTACACCCTGGATAGGACTCCAGTAGATTGCCTTGAATCATTTGCACTCATTCACATGGGTCAGTTTAGAGTAATTAATTCACTCACTGGCAGTGGTGGCTCAGTGGCTAAGTTACTGGACAATTAACCAGAAAGGCTGAGGATTCAAGTCCCAGCTCTGACAAGCTTCTACTGTTAGGCCCTTGAACAAGATCCTTAAACCTTGATTGCTTGGATTGCGCCATTAAAGACTGTAAAAATTGTAAGTCATTTTGGATAAGAGCGACTGTTAAATTCTGTAAACGGAAATTTGATATGTGAAGAAACACTGCAGAAATGTGAGAACATGACAAATTCAACACAGTACAGCTCCACAGGCTCAGTGTTACTTTCTGCATCACTGTGGCTATCAATATTTGGTCAATTTTTGTTACTGCTTTTGCTCTTCCAACCTATTAGAGGTTTTCGTCTCTCAGTGAAGTCTTTTTATGAATAGTAGTACTTTCACCCCAGCACTCTGCAGATTGGCTGTAATTTCTTAGACAATTTTGGAGTTATTCTTCACTGTCAGGGACTTTTTCTCTCTTCAGTCATTATGGGCTCACTTGGACAACGCACTTCCCAGAGTTTGCTTGCTTCTCCATTCCTTTTCTGAGATCTTCCATCATTTTCAGTAACTGTAGTTATTTTAAAATTTTGAATGTGTATTTCTTTCAGATGGTGTAGGCATCTTGCAAGGTCACTGCCGGCTCAGAACTGTTTGATGCATGTCCTTCTGGATGGAGACCCCAGAGCAGACCTAGGACCCTCTGGAGGGCCTATACAGTGGTATCTTGGTTCTTGTCATTAGTTCGTTCCAGAAGGATTTTGGAGAACAGAAAATGAGTACTGAGCCAATTTTTCCCGTAAAGAATAATGTAAATTTAATTAATCTATTTCAGACCCCCAGAAAATCCACACTGTATAAGGCATTATATGTATTAAGGAGTTGTATTGTACAGGTGCTCCTACGATGGGCATATGTTCTGTCAAATCCATCAAAAGTTAAATGTATCATGAACCGATGAGTTTAACAAGGGTTTGGTAGCGTGTTCTATATTGTAACATAGCAGAGCCTATGATAAGTAATGATAAGTAAGTTTCTGTTTAAAACACTTACATTAACCTACAGTTGGCCAAAACCATGAACAGCTTATTTTATAATAAGGTGTTTATAATAAAGAAAAATCTCACGCAATTTAGTGAGTAATGGATTGAAAATTAAAAGTAAAAGCAAAACACTCTATTGATGAATTTGTATATCTGCTAAGCTAACTGCAGCCTGTGTCCTTGCTTTCGGTTGGCTCTTATAAACTAACCTTTTTAGGACCCTTGGAGATTTATTTGCACTATGAATACAGTACTGTAGATGTAAAAATAAAGAAAAACCCGATAAACACAGCAGAGGTCTTCACTGATCAAGGGCTATTTTGAATCTGAATCACTGTGTAATGAATCATGAATCGAGTTTTTCAGCTGAGAGGAGCGACAAGAACTGAAGTCAAAATGCGTCGAGAATCGAATTTGACGTGTTCCGAGGTGGTCGAGAACTGAGGTACCACTGAATTTTCTATTTATGTAACATGGAATGTTCTATATTTCTGCATAAATATGACCTAAAACATCATCAGATTTTCACACAAGTCCTAAAAGTAGATAAAGAGAATCGAGTTAAACAAATGAGACAAATATATTATACTTGGTCAATTGAAAATGATCCATTATTACATATTAAAGAGTGGCAAAAGTATGTGAACCTTTGCTTTCAGTATCTGGTGTGACCCCCCTGTGCAGCAATAACTGCAGCTAAGCGTTTCCTGTAGCTGTTGATCAGTCCTGCACACCGGCTTGGAGGAATTTTAGCCCATTCCTCCGTACAGAACAGCTTCAGCTCTGGGATGTGTGGTGGGTTCTCACATTTGCCTCACTGCTCAAAACTTCAGGTCCTTCACAAAACATTTCCATGGGATTAAGGTCAGGACTTTTTGACTTGGCCATTCCAAAACATGAAACTTTATTGCTTCGTAACCATTCTTTGGTAGGAACGGGCTTGTGTGCTTAGGGTCGTTGTCTTGCCTGCATGATCCACCTTCTCTTGAGATTCAGTTTATGGGACAGATGTCCGGGACATTTTCCTTTAGAATTCTCTGATATAATTCAGAAATTTATTGTCCCATTTAGTGATGGCAAATGCAGCAAGATGCAGCAAAACAGGCCCCAAACCATGATACTACCACCACCATGTTTCACAGAATGCAGTGCTTTCCTCTTTCCAAATATAATGCTTTTCTTTTAAACCAAAAAAAGTTCTATTTTGGTTCATCCATCCACAAAACATTATTCCAATAGCCTTCTGCAGATGCACACACCATTGTTGTTCAGTGTTTCTTCTCTGATGGTGGACTCATGAACATTAACATTAGCCAATGTGAGAGAGGCCTTCAGTTGCTTAGAAGTTACCCTGGGGTCCTTTGTGACCTCGCCAACTATTACACGCCGTGCTCTTTGTTGGTCGACCACTCCTGGTCTTGAATTTTCTCCATTTTGTAACACAATCTGTCTGACTGTGGATTGGTGGAGTCCAAACTCTTTAGAGATGGTTTTATAACCTTTTCCAGCCTGATTGAGCATCAACAACTCTTTTTCTGAGGTCCTCAGAAAATCTCCTTTGTTCGTGCCATGATTACACTTCCCACAATTTGTTGTGAAGAGCAGACTTTGATAGATCCCTGTTCTTTAAATATAACGGGGTGTCCACTCACACATGATTGTCATCCCATGGATTTAAAAAACACCTGACTCTATTTCCACCTTCAAATTAACTGCTAATCCTAGAGGTTCACATACTTTTGCCATTCACTAATATGTAATATGGGGTGTGGGCCCCATGCTCACAATTGTCTTGGGGGGGTCGACTCTTGGACCGTAGCTAAGAAGCTAAAATCCGTGGTTGAGGAATGAGACGTTTGTTCTGACCGTCTCAGCCTGTTGCCACTGCAACCCTCAGCAGGAAAACTGGATGAAAAGTGACTTCAGCTCATTTTGAATGCCTTGCAAGTCTCATATATTATGTGCTCACTCGGTTAAGTTACTGACCTGAAAAGTCCGCGATGACAGTATTACACAATTCAGAGGCTTGCTTGACGCTGAACATGATTACAACAAAATCATTCAGATAATACTACAAACCATGCAATATGAGATGCCCATCCAGTACATACTAGCTGGAGTAGAGGTGCCACACCAGTGGGTATTGCAGGCTCGTTTCATCCCAATGCTGGGCCTCAGCACTCAATCAGCTCTCATTTGGGAGCAGCATGCGAGACATTAGCCTCACCGTGTTGTTTTTTGCCTTGCTCCTAATGGAGGGTAATGAAGCGAGGCTGTTAGTGTGTATGTTCCAGACGGAGCCCAGAAACAGATAAATAGATACAGGAATAATTAAATCACATTGGTAATTGCATAAAAGTGCAGTGAGTGTGCGGTCTACATGATTGCTTCTGGGCTTCGATCTCTGAGGATCTTATCGCCCTGCAGTCCTCAAGAGGAGGTAAAACGAAAGCTAGAGCAGTTCAATAAGGTGCAATGAGTTTACGATGTGCAACTTTTGTCAGTGTTATTAGGACTTGCATCACAGTTAGAAATGTTTCCGGTGTTCTGCTGTCTTTGGAGGTTAAATTTACTGTTTGGTACAGAATTTACAATGTGGTAAAAAAAAAGTTTGTGGGCATCCAACCATGTCATTTAAAAAGATTGTCTCCTTTTGCTGTTACAACAACCTTCCCTTTGAAAAGGCTTTCCACTAGATTTTGGAGCATGACTCTGAGGTTGGGCATCGGGGCATCACTACAGATATATGAATAGAGCGCGAACCTTTGAAAGGGGGATCTAGAGGTTAACCCTCATACGAAAATAAATTATGACCCAAAAAGGTTTGCATTATGAAACTGGCATAAAATTTCAAACATACAGCTATTTGGAGAAATTGGGATCTGGGACTGTGGTAGCCTAGCTGTTAAGGTACTGGACTATGGGCCAAAAGGTCCAGGGTTTAAATCCCACCTCTGCCAAGCTGCCACTGTTGGGTCCTTGAGCAAGACCCTTAACCCACAATTGCTTGGATTGTAAGACTGTATCAATTGTAAGTCGCTCTGGATAAGGGCGTCTGCTAAATGCTGTAAATGTAAATGTAAATGTAAATTGTCTCATGGCAGCATTTTTATGGAGAGACAAGTAATTTAGTTTGTATTGGGTACAGATTTTGAGTTTAATACCCACCCACTAACAGGAGATAACAGATCAAGCAATGTTACTGCAGTAGCAAGTCCTAAATACACTACTCAAATACTGAGAATACAGACAATGAAATGTGCTGGTCGGTTTCTGCATTCATGTTTAATAAACTGGATGAGGGACTTTTTCTTAATTTAATTTTCACACAAGGAAATAGTGTATTAGTCAGAGGACAAAGTTATATTGGTAAAAGCCCAACAGAAAGGATTAAAAAGTTTTAGTACCAGCCAATAGCTTTTTAAATCTAATTTTGTTAGCAAAGTTTGTTAAATCCAGTAAACACAAAACATCAAATTATTTTCATTATGAGAAAACTATTGTAGATCTATTGAAATCATAATATTTCAACAATTATGAGATCTTAAATGTGTTGCCTGAAATAGGGATAGTCACTTGCGTATTTGTAAAGTGATGTCACAGATTAACCCTTGTTTCAGGTTTATTGATGTTATGGGGAAGCAACATCCCCCAGGTCCTAGTGCGTCAAGTGGTGGCCTAGTGGTTAAGGTACTGGACTCTGTGCCAGAAGATTCAGGGTTCAAATCCCACCTCAGCCCAGCTGCCACTGTTGGATTTTTGAGCAATTTATATTGATTCAAATATAGACAAACCATCTATGGTCTGATAACAAAAGTTAATTTAAAAAATGTACAATATGGTACCCTGCAGTGGGACCCAATTAGAAGCAAAACAGTGGTTGGTTCCCAAACCAAGGCATATTAGCAGTAGATGAAATTACATCAGCCCATACTATTTAGAAAGCAGTCTGAGATATAGCTAAATTGTGCCAGTACTCCATAATGTGGAAAGCTGACACTCGCACATTTTGAAATATGCAGGTAAGTATGCGCATATCTCTGGCCATTTAAATACCTGAACGCAAAATAAAAGACACAGGGGAGTATGGTGATGCTTGCTCAGGGAAACTGAGGAAGATCTGCATAGATATATGTACTGTAACATATATATATATAAATCAGATTCCCCCCTGCTTTCTGAGAATCAGGGATGGCGTTCCTGTTCCCCTCTTTATCAAAATTCACACGGAAGTTTTAGATTGTCTGCAAAAAAAACAATGTGTACAAAAGGGGCAGTTGGTTGACCAACCACTAAGTTGCACTGGTTGCCCAATGATGTTGCAGTTTTTGAAAAGAAGCCAGTAGTATACATTGTCTCAGAAACCATGCGTAGATTGGAAACTGATGACTAATTGAAAAAAAAAAAGTGATTAAAAAAGAGGTTTAGCAATAATTCCACGAATGTTGCACTTTTAACAGTTTTTATACCTAATACGTATCTAAAAACTATTGCAGCGCTACTTGTCACAGGCATCAATCATAAGCTCCTTTCACTTTCTTTTAGCTTTCAGATATTAAAATGGACTCAGAATATGCGCATACTTAACAGCAAAACTGCCCATGTCAGCTCTTGACTTTTTTTTTTAGCACAAGCACACCACAGTGCGATGAAACATGCATGTTTCTCAGGTCTAACCACACAGCACTCCCTCATGTCTGGGCCTTGATGCATATGCCATGTTTCTAAGGGCCTACAACAACCACAGTTCTCTATATAGGTGTGGCTACTCTGACAGGGTCATCTCCTAATTTGACAGGGACAACGTAATGAGGTTTATTAATTAGCCCCAAGGTTTTGGAGGTTGAGCCGGCTGGCTCGTGTGCTGTCAGGTTAATAGATAAGCCTGAAGGTGATGAGGAGTGAAGATACAGATGTAGACTCAAGTGCTTTTAGGAAGGAGCCTCAAAATGTTAAGAGGGAATAATGTTTTTATTAAACCATAAGCAAATAGCAAGCTAAATTTGTGTACATACAGTATTGGTGCAAAAGTCTTTGCCCACCCAAAAATTTCAAACTTGGATTTGTGACTCCATAAAACTCTTTTCCGCTGATCTTCACTCCAGTCTTTGTGAGCTTTAGCATATCTTAGCCTTTTCACTCTATTCCCCTTCTTTAAAAAAGTTTCTTGGACTGTAGAAGGCATCCCAATGAAGCTTACAGAACTGTAAAGGGAGGACACACTAATTACTTTCCATTATAGATGCTGTTTTTCTGTTTTTTTCTGGTTGCATTCTAATAAAGAGACTGAAAAATAATTCTATATGGTCATTATACCATTGCCCAAACAATGGTATATAAAATCTAATGGTGGCCTAAGACCTTTGCACAGTGCTGTATATGCAGCCATGCAATCCAACTGAAAAGTAAAACAGGTCTTACAGAAGAGATTTGTGACTTTCACTGTCCATCAATAAGTCAGTCCATCAGTTTTTCCTAGGGCTGCTCTAGGCAACTGTGTGTGCCTGTACTGTAAAGAATGAAATATCTAGAAGCTACAATATCTCAGTTAAATCTGGAAACACCCAGAGTTACATTTACAGCATTTAGCAGACACCTTTATCCAGAGCGACTTACAACTGGTACAGTCTTACAATCCAAGCAATTGGGGGTTAAGGGTCTTGCTCAAGGACCCAACAGTGGCAGCTTGGCAGAGGTTGGATTTGAACCCTGGACCTTCTGGTCCAGAGACCAGTACCTTAACCACTAGGCTGCCACAGTCAAGAGTCCAGAGTTTTATTGTGTTTCTATGGCCAAGCAGCTGAACACAAGCCTAAGATCAAAATTTTCAGTGCCAAGTTCCATGTGTAGTGGTGCTGAACACAACCATGAAGAATCACACTTCTCCATCTAGCATCTGGTATGCATCGCTTAGCATCCGCATTGACAAAATGGATGTTGACCAGACATACCATAGTCACACTTTTTTATGCTACTGTAATGTAAATATTCAGGGTATTTTCACAAGAAGACTGCGTGCAAAGGATAAGTAAATGCATCAGAGATACCACTGAACACACAAGTGAGTGATGAGTGATTGAACCGACTGATACTTTTGGTTGATGGAAGCCAAAAATGCATAGAAGATCTGCCAGATGAAACAGAAACAACAAGTGAATGTGAACCAGTTTATATAGTTACAGTTTAGAGCGAATATACAGCACAGGTGGTGGCGGGGACAAATAAAGGAGTACTACTTACAATAGGACAGGTACATACATGCATGAACACCATTTACAGCTTGTTACGTATAAGTTGCAAAAGTCATACACACAAACACAAGTAACTTGCACAAAACGGTCTCTAAACACATCAACCGAGTTATAGCTAATGAGGTTGAAAGGTAAGGTAGTGAGCTTTGTTGGGGACTAATATGAATGGCCTGAGCAGAGCCTTGACCACATGCAGCACCTTTGATGAACTGGAATGAAGATTGCAAGCCAGGTTTATTCTTGTTGTAGAATTAGAAGTCAGGTGTTTTCAATCAATGGGATGACAATAAGGTGTGAGTGGGCACCCTGTTTTATTTAAAGAACAGGGATCTATCAAAGTCTGCTCTTCACAACACCCTTCCCCAGGAGTGGTCGACCAACAAAGGTCACTCCAAGAGCAAGGCGTGTAGTGGTTGTTGAGATCACAAAGGACCCCAGGGTAACTTCTAAGCAACTGAAGGCCACTCTCACTTTGGCTAATGTTAATGCTCATGAGTCCACCACCAGAAGAACACTGAACCACAATGGTGTGCATGGCAGGGTTGCAAGGAGAAAGCCACTGCTCTCCAAAAAGAACATTGCTGATCGTCTGCAGTTTGCTAAAGATCACGTGGACAAGCCAGAAGGCTATTGGAAAAACGTTTTGTGGATGGATGAGACCAAAATAAAACTTTTTGGTTTAAAAGAAAAGCGTTCTGTTTGGAGAAAGAAAATACTGCATTCCAGCATAAGAACCTTATCCCATCTGTGAAACATGGTGGTGGTAGTATCATGGTTTAGGTCTGTTTTGCTGCATCTGGGCCAGGACAGCTTACCATCACTGATGGAACAATGAATTCTGAATGATATCAGAGAATTCTAAAGGAAAATGTCAGGACATCTGTCCATGAACTGAATCTTAAGAGATGGTGGGTCATGCAGCAAGACAACGACCCTAAGCACACAAGCCGTTCTACCAAAGAATGGTTAAAGA
>JAJAGP010005928.1:25000-27390 GCA_025084515.1 Ancistrus triradiatus | reverse complement strand
TTTGGAGAAAGAAAAACACTGCATTCCATCATAAGAATCTTATCCCATCTGTGAAACATGGTGGTGGTAGTATCATGGTTTGGGCCTGTTTTGCTGCATCTGGGCCAGGACGGCTTGCCATCACTGATTGAACTTTCAAGCACCACTGTAGGTTTATAGGGCTTTACTTATTAGAAAACTGTCAAAAAGCAGGTTGTTTGTTTACATTTCTACCAGACAATCCTACACTGTGAGTTCTTCTCTGTATCCCATTGATCCAGAGACCTAATTGGCAATATTGGTGGACAGATTACAGTTGAAAATTGCTTCCCTTATGTACCAATGAGTGTGAGCATTCTGTATTAAATTGTTTGACTTTTGTAAGGGTCTTGAGTATATTAGTGGATGGCCCTCAGAATCGTGAGTTTGGGTTTGACCACATGCAACTTCACACTGAAACCCCAGAGCAGAAATAACCATATTAATATGAAATTCATAGCTAAGATTTGTAGAATTCTACATGTAGTAACATAGAAATTGACATAACTCCTATAAATTATTGATATCCTCACACCCAGGGTCTGTTTATAAAACGCAAATCTTAAAAATCCTACACAGGAACATGCACATTGATTTCACCTAAAGGATGCCCTTGAATATCGTTACATGAGTTAGGGATCTAGAAAATCATTTTGTTTTTATTTTTTGGAGCCTATTCTAGCGGATTTGGAAGAACACAGCAGATTTCATAAGACCTTAATGGCATAACACAGGCATTATAAATTACTAGTTCAATACTTAATCACTAGCACTTGTTAACTTTTGTCTGAAAGTACCTACTTCTGTAAAAGGGCTCAGGTTAGTGAGTATTCGTATGGCTGTGCAGATCATGTCTAGCCCCTATAAAAATAGGGGCCCAGCACCCCTAAAAATAGTCCTTGGTTTATTTTAACAATGAAAATCTCACAAATGGTACGAAAATGGGTTTCTCATTGGGCGCACAGCCCCCCTAAAGCTCATAGAACCGCCTCGAACCTAGAATCGCCTACGTTGAATAGAGTGATGTTTTGACAATTACATCTTGTTTGGATTTGTTGACAAAAATATTACATTGTCAAATATGTGAGTGCAAGGGTGATAGTTTTAGCAGGGTTGGGAACAAGTCCCAGGTTAAGACCCAAGCTAAGTCAATATAAGCGAATCCCAAGTCAAGATGTGACTGTGGTAGCCTAGTGGTTAAGTTACTAGACTATGGACCAGAAGGTCTAGGGTTCAAATCCCATCTCTGCTTAGCTTTTGGTCCTTTAGCAAGACCCTAATTCCAAAATTCCTTCTATTTTAAGACCGTGTCAATTGTAAGTCGCTCTGGAAAAGAGCATCTGCTAAATGATGTAAATGTAAGTCTCAAGTCAAGTCCCAAGTCCTAAACTTCAAGTCCTATTCAAGTCACTAAATGCATAATGTGATTGATTTATCAAATAGTGCAAATTTACCTCAAACTTATCTTTTTTTAACATTATTAGCCTCATTCTGATTTTTTTTTTTTCCTTTTTTTTCCTGTAGCGTTATCCGCCGCCATATTGTTTATGTGAAGCAGGCTGAGCTGGTGAGGCTGCGGTCCAATTGGGTTGCAGTACATCTGACTAGTGTAGTACACCTTCCGAGTATCTGTTCAGTTTGGTCGCATACTGCATGCTGCTTTTAGGCAGATGTAATAGTATGTAGTATGCCATATCGGATACAGTACAGCCAATATAAGCACAGACGTACCATATTTTGTGTAGCCTCAAACTCTGAACAAAGTTCATCTCAGCATAGTTTTTATAGTTGTAAAGGATTATTTTTGGCAGCAAATTTCTAGCCTGCACAAAAGAAGTTTCCCACAACTGGCTGCACAATTTCCCTTGTTGCTAGGTTATGGATAAAGAAAGCTGAGCAGCTCAGCTTCTTGGGGTAACAGCGATACAGCACCATGCAAGCAATACAAAAGGCTCAGTTATGTGATTCAGTATTATTATAACACTTGGAAATAAATGATGTTTAAAATGGGTTTGTGGAGGCTCTTGAGTCTTTTCAAGTCTTAATGCCCAAATCCGATACCAAGTCACTGACGGTTAAGTGAAAGTCGAGTCTTTTATTATTTTGTTGAGTCGAGTCGCAAGTCAAGTGACGAGTCCATACCTGTGTTTTAGTATTTTCTTCACACATTTTTGTCATTGTTGGTAAGAGCCAGTTGCTGGAAATGCCAGTTCCTAAGGGTTTGGGTTTGGATTCCCGTGGTCAAATAGTGGCTTCAGTGGACTGGCATCCTGCCCAGGTTGTACCTCAGCCTGAGCCCAGTGGATTCCAAGTTAGGCTCCAGATCGTACGCTCCAAACGTGCAATACTTTCTGATTAAGTAATGTGCTAAT
>JAJAGP010005928.1:0-20000 GCA_025084515.1 Ancistrus triradiatus | reverse complement strand
TTTTCCAACTTTTTCATTGCAGTTTTTGTATTCATTTGCATAATTTGATTTTCATCATTACTTCAATTTGTGTAGAAATGTGTAAATAAAACTGGGATAAAAACATGACGGTTTATAACATTAGACATGTCTGCGATTCAGAATGTGTGCATACCATGTTGGTATTAGCTGTGGTAAAAATCGATACAGCCATATATGGCGATATTTAATATACTACATAGATTTTCAGCTCAAAATATCGATTTTTTTGAAGGAAGAAAAAACACATTTTAAATGGTTTGTAAAATACAATCTCCACTTCTGTTGATGCAGTACAGGGTTTTGACTCAATTTGTCCAATGTGATAATGTCAGATTGTACACTGTAACTTGTATTTAAGCTTTTTTTATATTTTCAGTGAACTATACGGAATATTGCAATATATTGCAATATGCATCGTAATAAAGGTGTTAGAATCAGGTCTCTGCATAGGTCTCTGGCAGACAATCTATTTATGAAAGTCATGACCTTCCCCAAACTGTTGACAGAATTTTCTAAAAACCTGTATCATTAAGGTTTCCACTCACAGGAACTAATTCAGACCATCAAGCACAGCTCCAGAACACATTTCTCCTCCACCTTTATACAGTGATAACTTGGTTCTCGACCACCTTGGAACTCATTGAATTCTGTTCTCGATGCATTTTGATTGCAAAAATTTGCCTCGGGTTTCATTGATTGTTTGGTACTCAGCACGCTTGCTTAAACTTGCATGAGTTGAGCCGCATGACTTGTTTCAGCTGAAACATGATTCATGATTCAGTTCACAGTGATTCAATGATTCAGGTTCACAATAACCATTCCTTAGAGAAAATTTCCTCAGTGTTTATCGTGTTTTTCTTTATTTTTACATCCACAGTACTGTATTCTTAGTGCAAATAATTCTCCATGGGTCCTAAAATGGTTAGTTTATAAGAGCCAACTGAAAGCAAAACAGGAATTGAATGCTCCAGAATACAGGCTGCAGTTAGCATAGCATCTATGCTAGCGCCCAAGTTCACCCAGAGTAAGTGTTTCACCTTAATTTTATTACTCACTAAATTATGAGATTTTTATTATAATTTTATTATAATTTATCACTTTATTATAAAACAAGCTTTGTGTTAATGATTTTGGCCAACTGTAGGTTAATGGAAGAGTTTTAAACTTTAACTTACTTATCATTACTTATCATCGGCTCCACTATGATACAGTATAGACCACTCTACCAAACGCTCGTAAACTCCTCAGTTCATGATGCATTTAACTTATGACGGATTTGTCGGAACATATCCCCATCATAAATCAGGAGCACCTGTACAATAAAACTCCATTAATGCATATAATGCCTTACACAGTGTGGATTTTCTGGGGGTCTGGAACGGATTCATTCAATTTACATTATTCCTTATGGGAAAAATCTGCTCAGGACTCATCATTTTCTTTCCTCGACAAGCCTTCTGGAACAAATTAATGACAACAACCGAGGTACCACTGTAGTTGGCATTGTGGTAGCCAAGGTACTCAAGGAATCTTAACCCAAATTTGCCTGACTGACATCACAACTGCAGAGAAAGATTTCACAGCTTTATAGTCTCGCTGACGTGGCACTGTGCATAGTGATCTTGGGCTCCTGGGTATGGAAAATTCAAGCATGAAACACATCCCAAGTGTCTATTTGATCATGCATCCACTATATCTTTTCAAGCAAACATTTGTTCCTACATTGTCACTGGGCTGAACATACTGTACTTGAAGAGCAACAACTGGCTTTTCTGTATACCAACACCTAGAATGTGCATGTGTCACTTTGATTGATTTGCAAATCGGGAATTCCAGGGTTCTCAACCGGAGACTGAACTTACAACCATGGAGGGCTTTGGCATCAAATCTGCAGTCTCCAAACAATAAAGCAAACCCTTCAATGCTGTGCCCTTGTCAAGCCTGTGCATTTGTCCCCTTCAGTCCAATTGTCCCGCTCAATCTGCAATTGAGAGATGCTACTGATACATTTTCAGACAGACAAAGCATTGTGCATGTCTGTATTCCGTAGGAGTAGTCGGAGCCTCTCTTTTCCAATAAAATTATTTCCTCAAGATGTATCAAGCCAGCGTAATGAGACCTTTGAAGTGGGAAATTTTTTTCCTATTATCCCCTAGCAATGTCTGAGCCACCGCATACCTCTAATGATCTACCAGTCCTCTCCCCTCTCGGTTTAATCATCAGAGACCCACTGTCGAAGAAATGAGGGCTTAAGCGAGAGCGTCGCCGCAACCTTGGCCAGCCTTTAAAGGTCTGATTTGATAAGTGTGCCTCCTCCATTTAGAAACGCTGCCGCACACTAATTTGTCAACCAGCTCAGGTCAAGACAGGGAGCCTGCACAAAAAGACATACCAGAGTGTGAACTTATAATACAACTGGTTATAAAAATGTGGATGGTTCAAGGCCTTCAGGGATTTGGTGTCGTTCTTCAATGCAGGAGTTCCCCAGAGGTCAGTTCTTGGGCCACTCCAGTTCTGCACATAATGAAAGAGCTCAGTGAATATTTCACATGGCTTGTCAAACCCCAGCCACTCAGCTGACATACTAAATCAAAAAGACTAAATCTGGACTAAACAGAACGGATCTACATTCCAGTGAAGAAACTCTTTTGGACTGAACGATCTGTGAGTCTAAGCGACGTCTTTGACCTCGTCAACGCCAAGTTCCTGCGGATGACTTCTTTGCGACCTTAGAAGAACATGTGATCAAAGAAAAAGCATCAGTTCCCATACAGGCTCTTGTCAATTCCAGATTTCCATTGCTCCAGTGAAGACTATTCAGAATGGTCGCCTGCTCTTGTAACTTCTTTACTGAGAGCATTCCTGGCCTCCTGGTGATTTTAATCAAACTCTTATTCTTGTTTCCTGTGATGGACTGGTGCCCTGTACAGTGTGTACCGGTGCCTGTACCCAGTGGATTCTGGGATAGGCTCTGCCCCCAACCAGGAACTGACCAGCATAAACAGCTTTTTTTTGTTTTGGGGAATCTGAGGGCGTATTCACACTGAGCCTGGCTGCCTGAACCGTGCTGGAGCACGACTGGCACCTCCCCACTTCCCTGCTCAGCGTCCAGGCATGCTTTCATCACGATACATGCTCACGCAGCACGGTGGACTTCATGGTTGTACATACTTTGTGGCTTTTTAGTTTTGTTTTGCAACCCTCTAATACCTTATAATACTGTAAATGCATAGTTTAATCAACACACTGATTTCTGGCTTTTTGTGCTGCACGTCTAAGATTTTTTTACAGAAATACCTTTGGCTGTGTTCCGCACTCAAACGCGTTTCACGTTTCCACTACACGCCATGCTGGAGTCCAGTGAATTGCGCCCAAGCCCACCTCTTCAAGCGTAGCCGAGTTTGATACTGCCCCCTGGTATGATATGGAGCGCTTACTCTAGTCAAACGAAATGCATTTTGGGGGTCAATCGCACCCAAGTGCGGAACACATTCCCTGAGTGACAAAGCAGGACAGTACCCAGCCCCTGTCCTCCCTGCTATGGACAGGCATCCAGTCCAGGGCTCACTTCCACCTTCACACTGTGATCTGTGGGATTCACGTTATGAAAGCTTAGACATTTTGCATGGTTGTAGTCTGCAGCTAAATGAGTAGCCGTAATTTAATCACCCACGATTTGATTAATTTCTATATTTGTTTGCTCGCAGAGATGAAACCGATCTGTTGCAGGCCTGCTGTGTTAGACAGGAAGCAGCAGAATGAATCAACCCGAGAGATCTGGTTTTCAGGGATTACCTTTATTCTGCTTGCGTGCTTTCCCAGTAGGTAGTCAATGTGTGCAGGAAACAAACTCATCAGAGCCGGCTGACTGTGAGATGAAATTCTGGATGAGTCATTCCATAAAATGAAGAATGCTTTAGTTTTCCATGTTCCGTGTATTACTGAGTTTCTGGCTATTCTTATTATATACAATATCTCATTAAATATTTAGTGCCGGTACTTACCAACCACTATTTACCATCATTAATATCCCAGAATAAAAAATAATCCAGTCCTTCTAAAGGAGTGACTGAAGTGAACGAGTCGGTATCAGTCACTGCTATGCAGTGAGTCTGTCTTTTCGTTCAGGTCCAGTTGCACTCATTTGGACTGAACTCAGCAAATTGCATCTAGGACTGGGCTGTATTTAGTAAATGAGCCTTAGCTGTTGAAGAGGGTGAGATAACAAGATTCCCTTCATCATCCTTGTTCAAAGGGACAGTGCCTGAATCAGTGAACTAATCAGATGTAAATAAGATTCTCTCCATCGTAATCATTTAGAATGTCAGTGTTTGAATCAGTGAGTTTACACTCATTGACACAAAAATAACGCACCCAGATGGAAATGTCAGATTGCTGCCTTTGTTTGCAGTGGTGCCATGAATGAGAAACCGTATCATCTTTAGTGACGAATCCAGGTCCTGTTTGGGATCAGACAATGGTCAGGTTTGAGTTCGTTGTGAGCGCTTCCTTTGCTGTGGAGCGACACACTGCCCCACCTGCTAATGTGATGATCTGGGGAGCCCTCGCATACAACAGTCGGTCACCCCTAGTAGTTATACGAGAGACACTAACAACTCAGCGATATGTGCAGGACATCCTGTGGTCACCTGTGTTGTTTCTCATAGCAGGGCTTCCAACTGGTGTTTTTCAACAGGATAATGCTAGGTAAGAATGGCCCAAATTGCAGTTCGTCGAAACTACCATCCTGCTTCTCTCAGTCCAATGATTCATCCCTTCTCAAAGTGGGCAACATGTCTTCAAGTCTTAGAGGCAAGTCAAACAGACAACGATCTCTCACTAAGAGGTACACTAAACAAAAGTAGCTTCTGAGAGCCTTTTTATGGGGCAGCGGGGAAGGCACTTTTATGCTCTCTTGTGGCAAGACCCAGTGTCAGAATACACCTGCAATCATTTACATACCTGCCTGAGACAGAACTGCATGCCAAGTTCTGCAGCAATTTCTATCTGGGTGCATTATTTTTTTCTAATAATTATACACCATATTGCCAAAAGTATTCGCTCGTCTGCCTTCACATGCATATGAAATTGAGTGACATCCCATTCTCAATCCATAGGGTCTAATATGATGTTGGCCCACCCTTTGTAGCTATAACAGCTTCAACTCGTCTGGGAAGGCTTTCCACAAGGTTTAGGAGTGTGTTTATTTGATTTTTTTGACCATTCTTCCAGAAGCACATTTGTGAGGGCAGACACTGATGTTGGACAACAAGGCCTGACTCGCAGTCTCCACTCTAGTTCATCCCAAAGGTGTTCTGTCTGGTTGAGGTCAGGACTCAGTGTGCAGGCCAGTCAAGTTCTTCCACACCACTGGTGTGCAGTCATGTTGAAACAGGAAGGGGCCATCCCCAAACTGTTCCCACAAAGTTGGGAGCATGACATTGTCCAAAATCTCTTTCCTTTTACTGGAACTAACTTCAGTGATTTGGATGGATGAGTGAATACTTTTGGCAATATAGTGTATATTGCCTATCATCTTGGTATTAATCTTATGTCTTGTAGAATTTTTCAGTGGAAACGCAGTGCTTTAATGGCTCCCTCATCTGAATGTTATATGCACCCTGGTTGTCTCATTTGGTACCATTACTCAGCAATTTTGTCCTTGGCAAAGTTATGCATGTATACCTCAAATACGCTCACCGTCCACTTTAACAGAAGCTGTTCAGGCATTCAGTTATAAATTCAATATCCAACAAACAATGCACTGTGGCCAGAAACTGACACTGATGAAGGACCTAAGGACCGACACACATTAAAACAAAATGGCCCACCATTTCTAACGATACACCTACAACTATACCAACAAGGAGGGTGTGCCCTTTTGACATCGCTGGTCGGGTATGCAAAGCAAAACCCTGTAAGCGAGGCATACATTCACTGAACATTAGGAACACTTGTACACCTACTCATTCATGCAATCATCTAATCAGCCAACCGAGTCGCACAAGTGCAGTGCATAAAATCATGCAGATACAGACCATCAGCTTCAGATAATGTTCATATCAAGCACCAGATTGGGGAAAATGTGAACTCAGTGATGCGGACAGAAATTCATTGCTGATGAGAGAGGTTACAAGTGAATGGGCAGGACTGAGCTGACAGAAAGGCTATAGAAACTCAGATAACCACACTGTAAAATTGTGATGAGCATAAAAGCTTCTCAGAATGCACCTCACCTTATATATTGAGGTATATGGACTACAACAGCAGAAGACCACATTCCATTTCTGTCAGCCATCAACAGAAACCTGAGGTTGCTGTGAGTACAGGCTCACCAAAACTAGACAGATTGAAAAAAGTAGCCTAATATGATGAATTCTGTTGAGGCCCACAAATGGTATTGATGAATCCATGGACTGTATTGTGTCAACAGTCCAGGCCGGTGGAGGTGATATAATGGAGTGAGGAATGTTTGCTTGACACTCTTTGGGCCCATTAATACCCATTAAAACCACAGTCTATGTGAGTATTGTAACCATGTGCATCCCTTCATCGCCACAAGTCACCCATCTTCTAATGGCGTAAACCTGTCAATGGAGCAGAATCACAAAGGAATGGATCCAACATCTTGTGGAATCCATGCCAGAAAGAATTGAGGCTGCTTTCAGAGCAAAGGCAGGCCCTATCCAGTATCAGTTCCAGGCGTTCCTGAACACCTGAGCCGTGTCATGCCAATGCTGCATTAAATATACTCATTGACAAAGAGATTGATATGTTGAATTGCTGAAAAACATCAACTCTGTTATGTCTGAGTCAGATGTGTAAATGATTACAGGTGTGGTCTGATTAGACACTGGGTATTTCCACAAGAAGATATAAAAGTGCCCCCCAGGCTGTCTATAAAAAAGTTTCTCAGAGGCTACTTTTGGGTAGTGTACCTCTTGTTGAGAGATTGCTGATTGCTAGATATGTCTCTATGACGCACTCAAAGACATTTTCCCCAGTTCGCAGACTTTGAGACGGGGCACATCATTGGACTGAGAGAAGCAAATGGTCATTTTGACAAATTGCTGCCATCATAGCCCGTTCTGACCTAGCTGTTAGGAGGTGTTGGGAGTAGTGGTTCTGTGAGGGCACGCACACATGGCACACAGGCTATGGACGGATTACACCGACCACCAGTCATTTGATCCTCAGACAAACCCTAGCATCTCCCACAATTGCACTGTCCATAATCCAATCGCAGGTGGCACCTTCACTACACACCCCTGTCTCTGCCCGGCCCATATCCATGTGCTTAGCATAAGGAAATTTGTTGTCACGGTGCCTGTTAAGTGTCCTGCCATTCACAGCCAGCCACCATCAAGTTCGTTTGCAGTTGTGTCTTGAACGAGAAACCTGGACTGCTTCGGACTGGGACTGAATTTTCTTTAGCGACGAATCCAGGTTCTGTATGGGAGCCGAGGTCTGGTTCAAGTATGGAGGCTTCATAGTGAACTCTTCAATCCTGTCTTTGTTGTAAAGTGACACACTGCCCCAACTGCTGGTGTGATGATCTGGGGAGCAATCACATACGACAGTTGGTCACCCATAGTAGTGATAGGAGGAACTCTTAACAGATGTGTGGAGAAACTATAGGCCCAGCTGAGGGCAAATTGTCGTAGAGGCATGTCTAGCACCAAGAGGTACACTATCTAAAAGTAGCTTATGAAAGCCTTTTTATGCACTTTTATGCCTTCTTGTGGCAAGATCCAGTGTCTAATCAGACCACACCTGCAATATTTACATATCTGCCTGAGACATAACTGCATGGCTTTGCAGCAGTCGACAGTTCTATGTGGGTCCATTTTATTTTTTGTGAATGAGTGTAATTAGCATGAATTATGCTTGTCAGTTTTGCTATTTGAAACGTCTTGATTTGGAGCCTGATTTTGGATTTACCAAGTCTCACCAATCCTGGACATGCTTACCTCCGCCTGTGTCTGGCAACCACTGTCGGATCATTTTTTTTGCAGGCATTTGTGTTCAGTGGCAATCTGGCAATGCAACCGATGGCTTTCTGTTGAGCTTGGCGACGTTGTTTGTGTTCCGCAGCAGGGAGCCTCTGATTATCTGCTGACTTTTTGGCAGGTGTCTGTGATGATTTTTTTTTAATTTGTTTGTTTTGATGAGTCTTCAGTAAGCGCTGCTTTTTTGGATGCAGTCAAAACATAATTCATGTGTTTTTATTATTGGTGTGGCCTGTCGATTGGTTTCTGCCGAACGACACGGTAGGAAGGAATGAAAAACCCAAGCCAGTCTGTCGGTGCAAATTGCTGTCGATTTGGCCAAATTGTTTATGCTGTGTTTAAGTGCTCTGAAGGGAGACTGAAGGGAATGGTGTTATTATGCCATCTGTAAGACGCCATGATATTTCCAATAACGTATCAATAAGGACGCCCGATGATGTCTAAAGGGATTTACACCATGTCAGACCCAAGGATGTTTTGTATATCCATGAGCTCAGTGCGATGAGTGATTAATCATGACGCTCTACATAAATCGAATGCCAGCAGCAGGTGTCAGTGTCTCGGTGAGGTTGAAAATGTGCTCTGTGTTGTTTGTACAGAGATTAATGACATGCAGTCTGTGATATCCTCAGTTGCATACTGCATGGACGAGCACAGGTGACAAATGCTGCTCCAGCAGACCTCCATTACTCACTTCCATATCACATATCCATCTCCGACGCTGACTCGCTCTCTCGCCCAGAGAAATGTCAGCGTGACAGCGCCCTCATTGTATCCGTTTCCGACACGTCCCTTGACCCCACACTGAACTGAGGTGGACCTGTCCCATGTCTCGGGTCAAATTGGGATGCCCCTCTCCCTCTTCCCTACACTCCTGTCCTATTTTTAGTATTTTTAAGCTGGTCGCCAGGTGGTAGGTATGCAATTGGAATAATGTCTCTGCCAGTTCAGGTTTCTCTTGTGCGATCTGGTATTTTATTGTGGTTCCTTGTGTAAATTCGAGCAGGTGCCCAGAACGGACCCGTTCCTTATCGTTGGGCCGTTTCCCTACTGCCTCAAAGCCTGTCTTCCCGTGCCTAGTATTTTGATGTGGCAAACATTTATTCCGGCCCCTTATTTGCACAAGCCTCTTATGCAAATGCAATTTTCAAAGGCTTGAATGCCTCATAAATAAGCGCACGGTAATGAAAACACAATTTCCATTCCACGCCGTCACAATGCTACTCAGGTTTTTTTTTGTATAAACCAATTAAATTCAAAAAGGGCTATCATTATTATTCCCTCACGCCGATGAGCGCGTTACGACGCTGCTTAGTTGAAAGGTGAATTTTTATAATTGCAGTACCGGTTTCGCGACACAACAAAAAAATGGTAATCAACACCTCAGTGATTTTGTTTTAATGAATATTTGAGTAGTAAAACCCATTACTGCTTGCATTATTAATCCTTATTCATTCTGGGCACTATCAGTGTAGAACAGCAAGATCCTAAATGTGGGGGCACCCCTGGGTTGGCGTCCCACATAGCGTGAGCAGACCACCCCCCTCCGAGGAGCACTGAGATGTGAAACCTGCCAACGGAGCAGGAGTGCGTTTTACATGCAGTTTAATAATCCGATCACAGTCGATTTCTGCAAGTTATCTGATATTTAATTGGTCATTCAAACGGCATACCCAATCTAGGAATCAGATTAAGAAATTCCATAAAGAGAGATGGATTTTTCCTCAGTAATCAGATTACTCATTGCACGTAATACCAGTTAACGGATTATAATCAGTGTTTTCAGTCGTGCCGAGCTTTCTCCCACGGTTGCCCAAATCCATATGTTTCTAAAGATTGTTTCTGTATTCCGACTCTTTTTTCCATTGACTTCAGCATTTTTTTTTTCATGCTGGCTTTGGCACCCTGGAATTAAAAAACACCGTGTCACGTAATCAAAGGCAGTGAAACGCAGTCTACACTTGACAAAATGAATCCTTGATCGTTCAATATAAAATTTGAAGTTTGTCACATCTATCTATGAGATTTAATTGGCTGGTTGGCAAAGTTAGAACCTGTAACCTGGGGCCTTTCCCCATTATCTGATATAACTTTTATTTGATTATTAAGTGCAAGTCTACACGTTGATTTTATTACTGACAAAATCGGATTTTCTCTTCTGCAGTTATCCGTTATTAAGGTGCATGTAAACATTACAAACTTACAAAAGGGCGGCCCTGACTCAGTCAACAATCGCCAGTCCGTCTGCGGCTTTTTTACTGGACACCATTGCCCAGGAAGCTTCCTGGACATGGTGCCTGGCAACAGTGCTGATCGTAACTCGACAGAGGCGAGTGTGCAAGGGTGGCTCCTTTATGGGAATTAGTGCTCTACCTAGTTGCCACTGGCTATCCGCCTGGCTTCTGTAGAGCTGAGGTCCTGTTTCACCCCAGGGGTTCTCTACTCTCCAGTGCCACTTGGGGCATTCCCCTAATCAAATCAAACAACGTTATTTATCCCAAATGGAAATTCATTTTATAGCAGTCTACCCAGACATGCAAACCATTTGCGAACATAGACCAATAACATACAGAAAAACCAGAAAATAACTTACTGGCAAGTGCTTTCATTCAAAAGACATCTGTCAAGGTTTAACAGCCTGCATAGCAGAACGAATGAATGTTTAGAATGCGGCTTGTTTTCCCTTCAAGTAAACTCAAGGACAGTACGTGGGATCACACTGGAATGGTTCGTTAGTGGGTGATCCCGTGATCGCTGACTTGGGGCCCCCCCATAGTAGAGTACTTCTATTGAGTATGAAAGAGGTGTATTTTACTGTATTTCCATGTATGCACTAACAAAGGTTCAGAGGTTCAGTCAACAGTTACGCCGTTACATTTACTTAGTAACCTTTAGGTAGGTAAAAAAAGTTTTCTTCATAGATTCATTAAATATGGTGATACTCTTTTTTTTTGTGGGTAAACTTTTTTCCATTCAAACTACACCAAAGAGTGAATATTTTGAGACACTCTACAATGTGCACTAGTAACTACCACCCTTTTCAGTGAGGAGGAAGGAGAAATAAAGAATCCAAGCATTGATGTTAAGGGCCTTGATCAAGGAACAACAGTGGCAGCTAGGCAGACGTCCACCCACAGTCTAGATACCAGCTACATTACTATATATCACTTTATGGTTTCACTGCTACTTCAAATACATTCACATCCAACAAAAATAAATAAATGAAAAAAGGTTAAGAAAAGAAAAGACACTGTATAACCTAATCACCTATTGGAAGAGGTTAATGTTGACATGTTCGTTGACATAATCTAGAAATGACCCCATATTTTTTTTATTGTTTGCTGAGCCTTTGAAAGTCTCTCTCTCATCTTTCAGCTTGAGAAATACAGAGCATTTTTGATGAGTTTCACTCTTACTTGAGAAATTCATTTAAAAAAATGTACTTTTACTCTGGTAACTGTTTATCTGCTTTGCACGTTAGTTTCAACACTGGTTTTGATTGAGCCGCTGTTTCCCAGTGGCTATTTCACGGCCTAGAATTATCTGAATTTGTGCTCCGATATTCTAGCCCTTTATTTTTATTTATTTTTTTTTGGCACATGGCCAACACGGGGTACAGAAAGGGCTGCACTAGCATTCAGAAGGTCTTGCTTAATGGATTTTGATCTCCTGTCTGTTCATCAGCCTCGAAGTCATACTACCGTTATTCGAATGTATGGCGCATGCCGCAGTAAACGCTGCAATCACTTCCCCGTGCCGTCCGATTGAAGACTACAGATGAACGAATGTAAAGCACAAGCACTTTTTTAATAAAATAATGCTGACGAGTTCGCTTTGATTAAGAAAGCGCCCGGCTTTCCTTGAATTTGTGAATGCGGTTATTATTGGGCTTGTTATAGTCAAATGTATTCAAATACCAAACCTTTAGATTGTAACATTAACCCCTTACACAGTTTGCCCCACTTAAATGCATTTAAATCCTAACATCGAGACTTTTTTTACTTTAAAATTTCCCTACAACAAAGACTTTCCCAGAACTTCTGCAGTTACTCAATCAAATGCCAAACGAGCCTCTGATGCAAGCTGGGTATTAAAAGGAAGCCAGGGTGTTTTATGTCCTTTATTTTAAATGGTAAGGTTGTGGGTGGCGGACTTTGTTGAGCTGGTGATTTAACATGGTCTGCGGTGCAATTGTTGATTGATTTCTTCGTGTGTATTTGTACCCTGTTGTGTAGATTTAACTCCTAAAGTGGTCGTACTTCATAGTGCTGCGGCTGCTGGACTTGCTATTTCCGCTACTGCACTCGCGGGATGCTGTTTAAATGTCACCGTCTGATCACCAGTTTAACAGAAATTTCTTTCACAAAATAACTAAAATGTAGAAATGTTGTTCCTATAACGTAATACTGTATATGAGTTGAAATAATTTTCCATTCCTGTAACAAACTTGGCCCTGTGTAACCTAGTAACATTTTTCACAAGGTAATTTTTATTTACTTTTAGTCAAGTATCTCTTTTGCTTAAGTAAAAAAATTTATACCCTCCAGACGCCGCATTGGTTCTACATCAGGTTTGCTCAACAAAGTCCAGAAGTTTTTCTTTCTGTCCTCCGCATGCCAGATTGAACTCCTCAGAGCTAATAGGTGTGATACAGCAGAGAAATTACACAGTTCCGGACCTTTTCACTCCAGACCTCCCATTCCACAGAGCATTCTTGTTTTTGTTCATGTTTTAAGCACCCATTTTCTTAATCAGGGTCGTGTGGGCTGCAGTGCTACCCGTAGACCCTTTGCATCGTTGTATCGTACTCCATACATCGTATCGTATCGTATCGTAGGGCTATATCCAGAGTAGAAATTGTTTCTTTGCTTTTCTTTGCATAAATGAATTTTAAGTAATCTTGCATACACTTTGTTTGAGATTGAGGATGTATATTATTAAAATTCAAGACTGGGGGTCGTGAACGCCAGGCCAGAACTTGGGGATACTGAGCAACAGGGACTGATAATATGTAGTAGAACCAGTTCTTCCCTGCACCATATTTCCAATCTGGCTTCCACAGAGGTCCAACGATTTACTGAACTGTCATCATGCTTCACTGACTGTTAGTAATATTTTATTTTTCTGTACACATACCTTAGGTTATTATAGCCAAAGGGCTCAGTTTTTGTTAATGTTCTCACTTTTGTCATGTTCTCACATGTAAGGTTTCTTCTTATGACTCTATGAACCAAAACTTTTCTGCAGCTCCTTGGCAGTGATGTGAAGGTTTTGTTTTGCATACCTGGCCAGTCTACAAACCGAGAATTTTCTTGCGCTGACTTGAATAGTTTCCCTTTTCCTAAGTTGCGGGAGGCGTCTTTGATTTTCAGACCTCAGTTTGTGCTCAGAGGAACTCAAGGCTGTTGCATGTAAGAATGTAAGCACTCTTACAGTCTGAAAGGCTTGAAGGTCTCAGCTGTGGATTTGTCTATATCTGACTTGGATTAAAGTTGACAAACAAACAGTCTGCTCATTAAACTCTGCAACATTTGTCTTAATCAACTGAACATGATATTTGAATGTACAGTGCTGAAGATTAGTGTTGTATTCAAGACCAAGATCAGGACAAATCAAGTCCGTGTCAAGACCAAGACTTTTAGTAGTCGAGTCTGAATCTAGAAAGAGACGAAATAAAGACCAGATTAAGTTTCTTTTTTTTTTTTGGAAAATGGGCAAAAATTAATTAGTTTGTAATTCACTTCTATTATCATTTATTATGCGCACACATGAATTTATTTAAAACTAATGTGCGTGTGTGTGTGTGTGTGTGTGTATGTATGTGTGTGTGTGTATATATATATATATATATATAATATATATATATATATCTTATATATATATATATTGTATATATATATATATATATATATATATTTATTTATATATGTAATATCTAACACTGACTGACAATCATCAAAGCTGTTGTGGCAATAGAGCAGACAACAGGTGGAAATATTGGCAATTAGCAAGACACACTCAATAAAGGAGTGGTTCTGCAGGTGGTGACCACAGGCCACTTCTTCAGTACCTTGCTTTCTGCTGATGTTTTGTCACTTTTGAATGCTGTGAATGCTTTCAACACTCGTGTTAGCATGAGACGGACTCTACAACCCACACAAGTGTGCTTCATGTAGTGGCAGCTCATCCATGAGGGCACATCAATGCGAGCGTGGCAAGAAGGGTTGCTGTGTCCGTCAGCGTAGTGTCCGACGCTGGAGGCACTACCAGGAGACGGCATACCAGGAGACGTTAGGAGGCGTAGAAGGCAACAACCCGCAGCAGGACGCTATCTCCGCGTTTGTGCAGGAGGAAACAGGAGGAGTATTTCTGCCATAGCCCTGCAAAATGACCTCCCGCAGGCCACAAATGCGCTGTGTCTGCACAACGGTTTTAGAAACCGACTCCGGCATGAGGATGTATGAGGGCCTGACGTCCACAGATGGGGGTTGTGCTGCCTCCACACCCAACACTGTGGCAGACGCTTGGCATTTGCCCAGAAACACCAGGAGTGGCAATTCGCCACTGGCCAACTTGTTGCTCTTCACTATACAAGCAGGATCACACTGAGCACATGTGACAGACCGTGACAGAGTCTGGAGACGCTGTGGAGAGGCGATCTGCTGCCTGCAACATCCTTCAGCATGACCGGTTTGGCAGTGGGTCAGTAATGGTGTGGGGTGGCATTTCTTTGGAGGGCCGCACAGCCCTACATGTCCTCACCAGAGGTAGCCTGACTGCCATTAGGTACCAAGATGAGATCCTCAGACCCCTTGTGAGACCATATGCTGGTGCGGTTGGTCACGTTGCACCACAGACTGTCCAGGAGTTGGCGGATGCTTTAGTCCAAGTCTGGGAGGAGATCCCTCAGGAGACCATTCACCATCTCATCGGGAGCATGCCCAGGCGTTGTAGGGAAGTCATACAGGCACTTGGAGGTCACACACAATACTGAGCCTCATTTTGACTTGTTTTAAGGACATTACATCAAAGTTGAATCAGCCTGTAGTGTGTTTTTCCACTTTAATTTTGTGTGTGACTCCAAATCCAGGCCTCCATTGGTTAATACATTTGATTTTCATTGATGATTTTTGTGTGATTTTGTTGTCAGCACATTCAACTTTGTACAGAACAAAGTATTCAATGAGAAAATTTCATTCATTCAGATCCAGGATGTGTTATTTGAGTGTTAAAATAAAGGGAACACTCAAGTAACACATCCTAGATCTAAATGAATGAAATATTCTCATTGAATACTTTGTTACATACTTATGTAATATATATATTTCATCATATATTTTGTTAAATATAACATTACATAATATAAAGCTTTAAATTATGAATTATTATAGTCTCAGTCAGACTAAGGAAATGTAACTTTTTACATTGTTCTATTGTTCTGTTTCTCTTCTCCTCTCAAACTTAATCAGAAGCAACCACATAAAGTCAACTGAATATAACCAACAGCATCCATTCTTTCCATTTTTACTATTAAATGTGAAAAAACGTCAAACGCAAATTAACGTCAGACGATTCAAAATAAAAGGTGTTCATTGACTCTATACTGAACGAGAAGAGCAGTAACTTGTTTCTCCCTGTAAGCCAATCTGATAGCATTGCAGGTGGCATTTAGGCATGTAGAGAAAGGACTGATTTTTTCTGTTTGTATGGATTTTCCTATCAATAGTGGTAGAAAAAACTCCAGTTTATAATTAATGTTACCTCAGACAGGTGCATTGGACTCTGCTGGTCTTGACAGCAATTTAAGAGCCCACCTTACCCCAAGACCGAGTCCAAGGTTGAAATCGAGACGAGACTGAGACTGAGACTGAGACTGCTCGTTTATGGTCTCAAGACCGAGACCGGACTCGAGTACTACAACGTCACTGTAGACACTACAAATAGATAGATAGATTGATAGGTGGCTATATAATTGGAGTGACGGACAGATGGACTGATGGATGGATTTTATCGATCACCACAGGGAAATTTGGGAGAAAAACACCATTGCACTAGCACAGTTGGGGGGTGCTTGGGTGGCAGATTTGGGTAAGAGGGAGTCAAGATTGGACTGGGGTGGTCATCCCCTGGTGCTGCAACAGTGACTGGATCCAATGATTTCTGGGATAAGCGCCGGCCCTCTGACCAGGATTAGCAGAATTGAAAAGGGGGAGAAATAGATTTTAAAAAAATTTGCACACTGGCTGCTTTGGCATTTTATAATCTGGCAGCGTCCCTCTTCAAAGTGAGATGCTCCAAAAAGAAATGTCCAAATGCATATTAAAGACTCTTGAGTGAAACTTAAAATAGCCTTTTTGGCTGCTATTTAGCAGGCCATTAAAATGTACATCTGATGCAGCGTTAAATTAAACTGTGAGGCATGTCGAAGCAGGGACAGAGCTGGGTATAAAGGGAGATTAGAAGAGAAGATAACAGACTTTCCAAGTTTCGAGAGGACACTGGTGAAATACAACCGTCATGTTAAACAACGACCCACTTGGAATGAAATTTCTCAACAGTATGACTTGTAATGTGTGATTATAAGGGCCAACATATCTATGTTTAAACATTTGTCTAGTGGGGAGCAACATTTTTGGATGAGGCTGGTCTCTTCCTACAGATTTAGATCCCAATTCATCTCCCCATCAGCTTTGTATAGGTCTGTGTTCCAAATTTGTGTGATGCCACACATACATAAACTCTTCTTCTCAATACCTGTAAATAACATAATACAAACGGAACGTAAGCTGAATGGCCAATTTATTAGAGACACCCATTTAGGAGCGTGTTGGATCTCCTTTGGCCTTCAGAACAGCAGCAGTTCGTCTTGGCATAGATTCCACTAGGTGCTGAAATTGTTCTGCAGGAATTACTGACCCATGTGGACACGAGAGCTTCTCACAGTTGGCGCAAATTAGATGGAGGTACTGACATGCTCTGAACAGCCCGTTCTATCTCGTCTCAGAGATGCTCTGTAGAAGTGGTTTACAAAGTGTGGGGCGCCAGAGTATATCAGGGGGCGTGAGCATCACTAGGAAGGAGATGAGAAAAGGAACAAAAAGTAAATAACTAACATGTAAGCTAGCTAATAAATGTGTGGGGAGTGGATTGATTAGTGGTATACAGTGGTGTGAAAAATTGTTTGCCCCCTTCCTGATTTCCTATTTTTTTCCTTGTTTGTCACACTTAAGTGTTTCGGAACATCAAACCAATTTAAATATTAGTCAAAGACAACACAAGTAAACAGAAAGTGCAGTTTTTAAACAAAGGTGTTTATCATGAAGGGAGAAAAAAATCCAAACCTACATGGCCCTGTGTAAAAAATGGCTCTCAATCAGGACATCACTTAAAGACACCAGAAGATCCTTAAAAGCTACACACCATGCCAAGATCCAAAGAAATTCAGCAACAATTGAGAAAGAAAGTAATTGAGATCTATTCATTCTGGAAAGGGTTATAAAGCCATTTCTAAAGCTTTGGAACTCCAGCGAACCACAGTGACAGCCATTATCCACAAATGATTAAGACCTGGATCAGTGGTGAACCTTCCCAGGAGTGGCCGGCCGACCAAAATTACCCCAAGAGCACAGTGACGACTCATCCAATAGGTCACAAAAGACCCCACAACAACATCCAAAGAACTGCAAGCCTCACTTTCCTCAGTTAAGGTCAGTGTTCATGCCTCCACCATAAGAAAGAGACTGGGCAAAAATGGCCTGCATGGCAGAGTTCCAAGATGAGCAAAAAGAACATTAAAACTCATCTCAGTTTTCCCAGAACACATCTTGATGATCCCCAAGACTTTTGGGGAAAACATTCTGTGGACTGACGAGACAAAAGTTGAATTCTTTGGAAGGTGTGTGTCCCATTACATCTGGCGTAAAAGTAACACAGCATTTCAGGAAAAGAACATTATAGCAACAGTAAAATATGGTGGTGGTAGTGTGATGGTCTGTTTTGCTGCTTTAGGACCTGGAAAACTTGCTGTGATAAATAAATGGAACTACGAATTCTGTTGTCTACCAAAAAATTCTGAAGGAGAATGTCCGGCCATCTGTTAGTGACCTCAAGCTGAAACGATGCAGGACAATGATTCAAAACACACCAGCAAGTCCACCTCTGAATGGCTGAAGAAAAACAAAATGAAGACTTTGGAGTGGCCTAGTCAAAGTCCTGACCTGAATCCTATTGAGATGCTGTGGAATGACCTTTAAAAAGACCATTTATGCTCGAAAACCCTCCAGTGTGACTGAATTACAACAATTCTGCAAAGATGAGTGGCCAATATTCCTCCACAACGCTGTAAAAGACTCATTGCAAGTTATCGCAAACGCTTGGTTGCAGTTGTTGCTGCTAAGGGTGGCCCAACCAGTTATTAGGTTTAGGGGGCAGTAAAATCATTGTTCCCACTGAAGTAGGGCTGAGCAAAAGTTTCCGAAAGCATATCTGATTAGTGTTCAAAAGTGTGTTTAAAAGTTAAATATAGATCAACGTTAAAAACGATACTAAAATATTTTTTAAAAATAAAACATTAAATAGGATCTTAAAAGTGGCGAGTCTCATTTAATGGGTCAGCATGTTGAAAATGTTTTAAAACATTTCACAGTCTTAGATAAAACCCCTGCTCTATAGGATTAACATCTGGGGAGCGTGAAGGCCAAGCTAGCTAGGAAAACTCACTAATGTTACTGGAACCAGTCGATGACTATACAACCTTGTGGCATGGTGCATTGTCCTGCTGAAAGTGATCTTCTGCCATAGGGTAAACAGCTGCCATGAAGGGTGAACTTTGGTGGCCAGAACGCTGCTTGTGTCAAATTCTGACCCTCCTGTTAGCACGGTGCAAGAGAAATCTGGACTCATCTGACCAGGCCATGGTTTTTCCACTGCTCAGTGATCCAATATTTGCGATCTTCTAACCACTTCTTCTGGTCTCCTTAAGCAGCAGTGGGACTCTGCCTGGCCTGCTGTTAGTTTGAGCATGAGCATTGTATTTGGCTACGATTTGCTTGATTGTGCACCACCTGTTCATCAGAATGATTTCTTTACATCCTCTCAGATTTTGAATTACTGCCCCCAGCTAGTCTGGGACCAATGATCGTGGCTCGGTTGTAGTCGCTCAGGTAACTCGTTTTTTTTTCCATTGTAATTTCAATTCACGCTGAAACTTATTCACAAAAACCTTGCTGAATTGATTTTATCCTCCAAGGTCACGTCTGATGTCCATACAGGGAAGCTCCACTCATGAATGGGCAGGTGGCTCTAATAATGTGGCCACTCAGTGTATATAGTAGAATAGAGTGATGCTTTGCATACCTCAGCCAGTCTTAAAGAGTTAATATCATTATCAACATCAGAGGATAGGATGAACACGATGTACCCTTAGTGGACACATTATTAGACACCTACCTACCAGATTATAGGTGTACAGTAGTATATGTATGGTCTATATAGTAAAAAGATATTTATCACGAGACAAAATACATCAGTAGCGACAGATTCTTAAAAACCACTATTCAAATATTATCCCATACCTACTAAAGTGATTTTCATTGAAAATGTGATGCACTTCATCCAATAAAACAGGACTAATTACACTCTTTCTAACAAAACATGCAGTTGGTCAGTGTTCTCTAAGCACTGACGATATTCTCTGTATGCTCAGAAAAGCCTATGGCCCATCACGATAACAGTATTTATCACGATACAATAAAATATCATCATATTGCCCAACTCTAGTGTACGGGTAACATTTTATCCCATGCACAATTTGTATTGCTCATCTTCCAGTCCTTCCTCAGTGTCTAACCACAAGCTGATGCCGGACTAACAATATATTCTGCAGCAGAACAGTCCCTCTTATGGGGGGGGAGTATTTTCTGGCCAACTTAGACATCAGAGAGAAGCGGGTTTTATTTGTTTTCCGGGTCT